>JAJEJO010000080.1:814566-1062098 GCA_020662805.1 Glaucomys volans
TCTCCCCAAGCACTCAAGTCTTCTCCCCTGTGTTCCCTCTTTCTCTTCTTCTCTTGGCCTTTACTTTAAGAAGACCCAGTGAGTCACTTTCCTCTGGGGGAATGTAGTCAGCTGTGAAAAGATCCCTGCGTCTGGACTGGTTTGCAGCCCTGTTCTGTGTCCCTAAGGGCCTCCAGGGTAACAGCTGCCATGTTGGTAAACCACTCCCATGTCTGGGGGCATCTTTTTCCTTCCTGGCTTTTTGTAGAGTCATCTGATCTCAGAGATGGAATATAGCTTTGGTTGCATGGTCATGACCTTGACCTCATTTCCAAAGCCTTCCAGACTTTTCCTGAATGCCCAGGTGAGGCTTCCCAGCCTTACTTTGAACATTCCAGGCACTGGGAGTCCCATGTTTTCCAATGACAGCTCCATGTGTCTTCAGATGACTCCAAGGCCTAGAGATTTCTTTCATGTATTGAATTTAAAACCACCTCCCTATAATTTTCACCAAGTGACTTGATATTTGGGGCATTGTAGATAGTTAATTCCTCTTAAATCTGACTAGCTGGGAGAGTTTGGAGGCGCCAGTGTGCACCTTGCTCTCTCTTCTGCTCCCTAAGCTAAGCAGTCCCAGCTTTTCCACACTGCCAGTTTTTCAATGTTCTTCAGATGTCAAGTTTTCTTCCCTTCACCATCTTGGCTGAGTATTTCTAAAAGTACCATATGTTGTCACATTTTCAGAAAGTACGGGGACTGGAGTTGGAACAAAACCCTCCAGGTATTGTTTGACTGGCAAAAAGTGGAGCAGAATATCATCTCCATTTTGTGTAATCAGAGAAAATTGCCAGCAATTACACTGCCAGGAGACCCTCTCCCGATCAACTCTCCTCGCCACCCCCAGCTCATTCTTCTCCTTTCTTACTTCAGTCTGGTTGTCTTGATCGATTCCTTGAGTCGATACAAACCCACTGGGCCCGCTATCTCTTAGGCACTGTCTTCTGCATATTGGACCTAAACAAAGGAATGGGGCCACCTCTGCCACAGTAGAGCACAGAGTCAGCCAGAGTGAAGCGGGGGCCAACAATGCTGCTGGTGGATTGATCAGAGGAGGACTTACGGCTTCAGGGGAAGGACTGTAAGAAGCATAGTGGAAAGAGAAGGTATTACATTGATGAATTCATTCGTTCATCCACTGAATATTGACTTTCTTGTCTGTTGCTCTTCTGAGCCCTGAAGATAGAACAGTGAACAAAAGAATGTGCACTCTCTTGGAACTTATAAGTTAATGATTGGAGATGGGGAAAACAAAAGCCAAAGCAAGAACAAACCGGGTAACAAGAAAGCATGGAATCATCTTTCTCTAGAGCAGGGGACTGCAGACTAGAACTAACTGACCACATCTGGTTGGTGAAGTGGGCAGCTGGACAAGACCTTGCAGCTTTAGAGACATATTTAAGGCTTGAGTGTGTTGGGGTTCAAGGGCTGAGAGCAGGTACCACTGAGCTGCAGGAGGACCCAGCTGTAGCTGAAGGGAAGTGTGGGAGTGGGGAGTTCTGATGTTTTTAGACTGGTGTCATCTCAGCTCCTTCTTCTGCTGATGCAGAACACGTAAATAAAGAAGTGCTGAGGCAGGTGAGCCACATAGCTTCCCAAAGTGTGATGGGTGAGGGATTGGACTCAGGGGCCAGGGAGGACTTGGCCTGGCACAGGGCCAGGAGCTGGATCCACTGTTACAGAAACAAGCAAGGATCAGGTGAGACAATGATGGTTGAGGGGGAGTGAAAGTTCTTTGCTGGTTGCTTTTATTTTCTTGTTGAAATAGAAGTCCAAGGTCCACTGTCACTGAGGATGGAGGAGGGAAAATATTACCTGTTTGAGGAGAAGGAGCAATAGTCTTGGAGGGGTTGGGAAAGGGCTGGACCAGGAAAATGGAATGCTGACAGACCCCTTGAACTTGGGGCCAGGAATGGAAACAGGCTCCTTGCTGTTCTCTCCCTCCAGTTTCCTGGAGTAGAGAAGGAGGCAGGGAGCCAAGATGGGGCATGGGAGTGGCCTGCACAGGGAACTGGACTCCAGGTTGTGACAGGGCAGAAGTGGGTGGACAGGGAGAGAGGTTGAGAGAGTGGGAGGCTGAGTGGTCAGGGGCTTGTGGATCCTGGTGAGACCGTGGGAAGGAAAGAGGTACAGTTTGGAAAGGGTGCATCTCCCACTGAGCTTCATCTGAGGATCATGGCCTGTCACAAGCGCAGAGAGGAACTGCAAGGCCACAAGTGGCAACTGGAGGCCAGGGAGTCCCGGGAACCTGTGGACAGACCCTTATCCAGATCTGACAGGAAAGGGGACACTGTCAGGGAACGCGTCTCAGTGGGACTCACATGTGAGGTGGGTTTCCAGAAGCTTCCAGTTGACTTTGAGGCATTTGTGGTCCTGCTGCTACCTCTGAAATAGAGTTGAAATGATGTGTTTTCTTTTCGTTTTATCAACGAAATTATTTATTATTTTTACACAAACAACTCGCTTTATGTTTTTGATTTTCTTCAATGCTTTCTTCCATTTGCCTGAGCCCAAACTTCCATATTGCTACATTTTATTGTGCATCTCTTTCTCTCTGTCTTTCTCTTCCAAGTACTGCATATTGGTATTTTGGTGTCCTGTGGGCTTATTGTGGTGGGATTGCCCCCAGCTAAGGGAACTTTCAGGGTCTTCTCCTAGATCCCAACTTACTCGAGTGACATCCAACATGTCATTTAAAGCACTCTTTATGGTGACATTGCAATCCCAAATGCTAAAAGGAAATTATTCTTTAATACATAAATGTTTTCTTTAAAGGCTGGGAGGTATAAGTGTCTCACACCTGGAACAGCTAAGCCAGGTGAGGAAGAGGACGCCCTCTCAGAGTCAGCCCTGCATGACCTCCTCCATCCTGTCTTAGTAGTGTTTAAATAATATCAAAATTAGAAAGCTGCATTGGATTGTGCACCATCAAACCATGTAGAACTTGTTCATAAAGGTTTCAGTTGAATAACTGGAAAAAGAAAAAAGTACATGTGGTGGGGGGGGGATAATCCAGTTTAAAGAACATTAAAGAAGGTTATCATCGATCATAGAGAATAAAGCCCAGTGGTAAGATTCAATAAATACCCATTTATAACCAATTACTTGTGGGTTTTAATTTAATTTGGTTCTTTGCTTGAAGCCAAACTTTGTCCTAAACTAATGGATAGATACTCCTGAAACTTTTAATTACTTAGTCGTTCTTTTAAAGAGAATCAAGCTCATGTTTCTTTGCCTCTCATCATAATCCTTGGATAAAGGCAAGCAGGATCCTTTTGAGAAATGAGGCTTTTGAAGGAAAATGCAGATGTAATTGGTTGTGTGGTTTGGATGAGGAGGAAAGAGATTTGAAATTGGTGGGCTTCATTTAAGGTTTAAAATGCAAGCCTTAATCAAGCACAGATCTTGCAAAGCAGAAGGGTCATGGCCAATGACTGGTTGTAATGTAGCTCAGAAAATGTACTGAAAGTGTGATGTATTATTTGAAGTTCCTGATTTCAGCCAGATTTAATGCAGTTTAATACAAGGAAAATATCAACTGAAGCATGATCCATTTCAGCTAAGGTGTTCCTTCCCTTGCATAAAAATGGAAATAACACCCAGAAATATACTGATTCTAATTGCTTGTTTTCCCACTAAAATAAAAAAACATACCTTCATAAAGCAATGTTCTTCATTGTTATTAGTTTACATAATGAGATATTGTCCTCTTTAGAGCTGAAACTCTGAGTCATCTTCTGCAGATTCACTGAGAGAGCATCCTTCTTTTATTTCCTTTCATGAGTCTACAGTGCATGAATAAGGAATGGCCTTTCTCAGTTAGTTTCAAGTGCATCTCAAGACTCATGTTTCCAAATGGCTGGTGCTGTAGGCAGGGGATGTCACAGCATCGCATGCTCAATAAAAATCATTTGGTGACCATGCGAGTGGTGCTCCCATTTCTACATCCTGTGCGGGATTGTGGGATGAGGAGGCAGGATCTGCAGAGAGAAATGTGCAGGCTACAGCACTGATTCTCAACATGGATGATGGTCCTGGGTGTCTGACAATGCCCAGAGACAGATGGATCATTCTACACGTCGTATAAAAATCACATGTGTCATCTACAATGCAGAGGTCAGGGACGCCCCAAGCACCCTACCATGTGCAAGTCTGCCCCTACCCCACAAAGGATTGTGCAGTTTAAATGCCAATGGTGCCAAGGTTGAAAACCACTTGAGTGAAGGAAACAGGTTGTTACATTTACAGCTCCGTAAAGCAAGTGCTGAGCTGGGCCGCCATGTTTCTTGTGCTCTGGGGATTCCAAAGAGGCAACACCTGATCTCAACAATGGCAGGTGGAGCTGGGTTCCCTGTAAGAGGCTCCTGAACAAAGCCTCCTCTTTGTTGAGGCTTGGATACCGAGGAGAAATTCACTGAAAATTAGAGAGAGGAGGGCTTTCTATGGAGGGACCACATAGGCAAAGTCACAGATGCAAGAGATGTTCTAGAATGATGGGGGACAGCATCATTGGAAGAACTGAAGTTTCTGTTCCTTGAAGGGAATGAAAGAAAGCTTTGAATGTTGGTGAGGGATAACAGGAAGAGCTCAGAGTACCTGGTGAAGAGGTCAGACTCTCCCCTGTACCTGGGAAGAACCTCTAAGCCCAATGGACAGGGCAGTGACAGGACTCCACTGCATCCTCTGCCCTTGGCACAGTGATGCATGTGAATAATCTCTGAGGGGATTAGGAGTAGAAATGGCAGCCCTCACCAACAAGTTCACTGGGGTGAGTGAGGAAGTGGGAGCTGCAAGTGCTGGGTGGGTTGGGTCTAGCTGTGTGGTTAACTGCGTGTTGAAAAGGGCAATGGCTCAGTTTTGGACTAGGGGTGCTGCCTTGGGTCATCTGATCAAATGGAAGACATTGTGGGGAAGGATCCTGCAGTGGTCCCTGAGAGAGCTCAGGGCAACTGAGCAGGAAAGAGACCTGGGGACAGGATTCCCGGGCACACAGTCACTCAAGAGCCCCAACAGGTGGGCCCAGCAAGGAGACTGAGGGGTGATCAGAAAAGTAGGGCAGAAAGGAAGAGCAGTGTCAGGGGTCCTCAGGGTGGGTTCAGAGGGGGTCTTCTCTTCAGTGCAGAGAACAGAGGCCACTGGCTCAGAGCCCAAGGTAGAAGGTGAGAGAGGACAGGCTGGGTGGGGCTCCTGAGGCTGGGGGCTTGGGGGAGGGTGGGAACGAGGCAAGGAGCATAGTGTGCCACATGGGGAGACTTGTCTGGCCGTGGACAGAGCAGAGGGTGGGAGCATGCTCAGAGCTGGGGTTGAGGCGGCGAGCTTATCTGCTGAGCACGCAAGGCCAGCAGGGCCTTATTATCCCCTTTGATTTTTTATGGTTGTTGATATTGTTACATTTGAGATTATAATTGTTACTAAGACTGTGTTGAACCATCAACCCCTGCTAGACATAACACCAGGGGCATGAAGGCTGCAGACTTGATTGAAAACATTCAGTGTTTCAGTTTCTGTACAACAGAAGGGACATTCCTTTCAGATTAGATGAGCCTGGGGTGGGAAAGTCATTCCTGGTCACAGACAAGCATCTGAGTGAAGTGTGGGTGCAGTTTATTTTGCATGGGGACCCAGAGGGACAAAGAGGTGAGCTCTGAATTGCACAGCAGGCAGCCGATGGACAGGACACTGCTTTAAGTCCAGCAAATGGACAGAATGAAAAGCACAACCGGAGAGGGACTTCCTGCCTTGGCACGCGGAAGACTTTTAATTGTGAACGTTTGGTGGCTGTGGGAACGCGGTCAGATAGGAGCTTTGGCTGAGGATCCCTCTTGTGAAATGGAAGAGCAATGGTGGCACCGTGGGCTTTTGCAATCCCACACTGGACCCGCAGGTGTGGGGCGGGCTTCTGTGTGATCCTCCCTAGTGTACGTCTTCACTGACCCCTACGACATTACGCTGCCCATTGCACATCTTAAAACTCGGTTGATGTTGTCCTGCTGGCTTTTTAGCCTCGAATTCACTAATGCAGTTTGCACCCCAGAAACTTTTCAGACTTCACGATGGCCATTGAGAGTTTGCTACCTGACAGGCAGCCGAAATGTGTGTTGAAAGGGGACTGAAGTCAATTCCCTAGAACATGGAATAAGAGGGGTGGGTCTAGATATGACAAAATGAACCCACACATCTGGTATTTTCACATGTATAATTAGATTATAAACTTACAAAGCAAGCATTCATTGTTTACAGCTTTCAGGGAATCGGCATTCATTGATTGGGTGCAAAAGAGATCCAGATTCTCAGGCTGGGTTCAGTAGCAGATTCAAGGAGCAATTCTCTTGCTACTTATATTCTCTCCCTTACTAAGTTATCTCTCAAACAGGCAAAACCAATATTAGTTTCATAAGGATGGTACCAAATGTAAATCAATATTAGTATTTGGGTGTCTTTTTTTGGAATGAGAGATAAAGACTTTATTTTGTACAGTCTCAGTACTGAAATACAAATCAGAGACTGCGTTCTTGCATATGGATAGAGTTGGGGTCACTGTTGTTGAAAATCATTATCTTCAAAAGTCATCTATGGCTATAAGGTTAAAGTGACTATTTACATATACTGAATGTAATGATTTCATTGTATACCGTATCTTCTTAGAATTAGATTGAACCATCTGAAATTATCCTTTTTGTAAGTCAAAAAAGTCCAGTCTTGGCAATTTCGGATGGTCGACCCTAATGTGGAAACTCCATTAATCTAAGCAACAGATTCGATTTCAAATTCCACCTGAACAGGGGTGGCGCAATGACACATTCTTTTGTCAACCTGCAGGTGGAGTGATAGGCCCCCCACAGGAAGACGGGCGTTTTTCCTCCTGTTTAAGAATACTGGACACAATTCACGCTGGGCTATGATCCAGAGCCTTCAGAAGTTTTCGAGGTGGAGCTAAGAGAAGGTCGGATTAACATATCTCAGAATATTCCAGCAAGGCCCAGGTACTGTTGAGCCGAGTTCCACTGAACGCTGTGTGATGTTTACTTGGAAGTTGGAAATGGCTCTTACAGTGCCCACGAAAAATAAAAAGTTTAAAAAGCCTTATCTTAGTAGACACTGTCTCCTTTGAGAAATACTATTATCTTTTATTCATTAAATAGAACAAATCAAGTTCCAAATGCCACACTGAAATGGCTGTGCTTTTGTTGTTTTTTATTACAGGAATAAAAGGGTCTGGTCTTTCTTTCTTTTGCCTTTGAGTGTTGTTTTATAGAGGAAGTCAGGCATTATTTTGTTTATAATTAAAGACTATGTACTAAAGCACAATTTGAATAAGCAACTTTAATTAATCAAGGAAAAAAAAACCAACAACCTTCTACACCCATATTTCAGTTTCTGAGAATGAGTAAAAAGGGTTTTCTTTTTTCCCCTTTGAGGTTAGAAGCAGGTCAGGTCAGTAATTGGAGCTGGCTAGTCATCAGCTGGTTTGACCTGCTAGGCTAGAATTTTCTTTACTACGGGAAAGTGTAATCAGAAAACCAGATGTATCCCCATCCTGAGACTGGAGCGTAATGAAAAGCAGGCAGTTCATTTATTTCCTCCAAGCCTTTCAGATCTTCCTTCAGCCACTGGGGCTCGACTCCTCTCTGGATGGGGAGCTTCACGGGAGGCTTTATTTCACTGGTTCAGAGTCCAGAGAAGTTGAAATTGAGATGCAGATGCTCACATGGCCTCAGATCTCCTATTTTCTTCAAAAGCTGATAGCTATTATATGTTTTCACCTGAAAACAGGCAAATTAGAGATTTGAAATAACTAGGAATCTGTCTTTGGTAGGCATATTCTGATTGTCCCCCTGCAGTACTGGGGATCCTGTCCAGGGCTGGGGTGCAGGATGGAAAGCACCCAGGAAGAGCCGGGGGTTCATGCAATGTGAGCGCACGGACTCAGTAGGACTCTGGTCCCCAGAAGACAAGCTCCTCATTCTGTATTCCTTGTCCTACTTTCATCCAAAAGTGTCCCTTATGCTTCCAGCTCTACTTCACTGTTAAGATCCATCTGCATATCCTAGTTAAAAGAAAAAAAAGAGGTCACCTAGAAATGGATGTTTGTTTGTTCTTTTTACTAAAGTTTTGTAGACACAGTGCTGTACCTCATGATACTGTTGGAATGTTTTTGAAACAGGTTTGAACTGTTCCTCAGACATTAACTGTTCAAAGGCTCTCAACTAAAATAACGAGGACAGTATTTATTGGAAGCATGGATGAATAAAGAAAAGCATTCAATTTACAAAGTCATCAGTCTTTCGGATGACGGTTTAAAGATTACAATTAAGGAGGATCCCTCTCCACAAACTGTGCAAGACTCTTCCTTCAGCCTCTGAAGGGTGTCTCTGGGTGGGCTGAAAGGCTCTGTCCTGCTTTTCCACCTCCTTTAAGTGATTTCCAAGGAAGTTAGTTCAGAAAATGATCTGGAAGAATCAAGATACTTAAATATTTTAGACACAAAAGAGTTAGAACTGGAATTATGCCTAGGGTACAGAAATGAAGTCTCGAATTCTTTAGCTTCTGATTTTAATTCAGTGAAGGTGTTGAAGGAAGGAAGGAAAGGCTGGTGGATCTATTCTTTCATGTGGCTTGGATATGGTTTAAAGAATCAGAGAGGGAGAGGAGCCATGGAGATCCAAATAAGGTATCTGTAGAAAGAATTGCTGAAAATATGTTCGCCATTGGAATCATCTCACTCAAACAAGGTAAATGTTTAGTCCTGGGAACAGTCTGTGCCTACAGTAGGTAGGGGTCATGAAAAGGTGGGGAGGATTTAACTCACCCTTTCAAAGATCTTGTCCCAAGTACTTCCTGTAAATACAGAAGAGAAAAACTGAGGGGGAACTGAAGTACAGCCTTTCTTGAACAGGAAGGATAGGTACTTCTCCCAGATCCTGTGTCTGAATGTCCTTTCTCAGGATGGCCTCAGACTTTAGTAGCATAGTACCATGCTGGGCTGCATTATGACGGTGTGGAGTGTTCTCCTATGAGGTAGGAGAGGAAAGAACATAAGTGCTTTGGATCTGTGTTCCCCATGTGGTGTCTGGAATGATGGGAAAGAGAAAAGGGGAATATCCACCTTCCACTTGGATTCTGGGGATGTCATTTCTTTCTCCCTCTGCTCCCAGGGACTTGCCTCTCTCAGCTTCCCTTCCTCTTTCTCTCTTGCATTTCCTTTTAGCCCTGCTCCTGCCAGTGTTCCCAAGGCTGCACACCACAAGCAGGTGCAACGAGGGGGTGCCACCTCCGCAGTGACCAGAAGGCACTGACTGATTCAGGGACTGGCCGAGTGGACATGGTGCCCTGCACGGTGAAGGTCTCTGGTTTGTGCCAGAGACACATTTAGGTCAACACACTTGGGCCCAGCCTGGAGAATTTAAAAAGGAAGTCAAAGAGCTCCCCAGAATAAATTCTTATACTTTTATATTTGGAAACTGATTTGACTGCTGGGTAAATGTTTTGGTGTGTCAAAGTATGATAAGGAAAGGCAGGGAAAGAAGGGATAGGAAAATGGTAAAAAGAGGTCTGGAAAAGGAAAGGAAAGGAATGAATAGGAATCTAGCAAAAATGCTGAGAAACAAGAGAGGACAGTAATGAGCACGCGGAGTGCAGTTCTCATTTTTGTAGATTTTTCCCAGGCCCCGCCCTCTGCTGAGTCATGGCTTTTTATAGACTGTTCTTGGGAGAGACGATCATCACATTCAGTGTGTCTGTAGCTCTCAGATCCATTATGCCTTGCCCCTGTCTGGACACAAGCTCCACATATTTCCTTTTTCTTTGTTTCCTTCTCAGCCCCATCAATCAGGTATCTGTCCTGGCCCATTCTCTCCAGATCCTGCTCCCTAAGGTGGCCCCTGAGACAGGGGAGCCGCCTCTGGGTAATGTGGTCTGATCAGGTTAGCATCCTTTCAGGCCCAAGTCCAGAAGCTCACGGGAGAGGCTTCTTCAGCGGGGCCATTCCGGAGTGGGAACCACTGTGACTTGTGTGACTTTGTATGCTCCTCCGGTGACCTGCAGATTGCTAACTCGTGTGCTCTAGCCTTCATCTGTCCTTTCACTCTTTTTATTTCTTCCTCCATTAGCAACCTCCTTACTACCTTAATCCTGCTATGGTCTATTTTGTTGCGAACACTTGAAAAACTAAGACTAAGTTTACACAAAACACTTTTTACTCCTTAATGTAAAACTGCTTGTTCCACCTAATGTCAGACTGAGGCTGATAAATAAAATTAAATAAAATAAAACAATTTCAGTGGAAACTACATTCCACTTCTTGGAGAATAAAACAAAACACCACAAAAATAAAAATGATGAATTGTGTTGAGAGCAAGTCCAGGAAGGTCTTCCGGGTTTTCCTGTTTAAACTTTTCCAACTGTCTCAAAACTGAATTTTTATCTTGGTTGCAAATACGTGGTAATTTCAGTCAGTCAGAATGAGGGTAATATTCTTCTTCAGGGTGTCAATTTTATTCATGGGTTTGTAGGGTTTAGAACCAAGCAATATTTTTAGAAAATGAGTAATAAAATTTTAAAGGTTGACCAAGTGAAAATAAAGGTGGAGAAAAAAGATTTAGTATTATAATGATGTGTGACCAAATTTTTGTCATTTCACGTAGGATTAATTTTCATCAGTCAATGTAGAAAATTTTCAGAAATGTCCTATAACTAGGAAAATACCCTAATCATTCAGGTAAAGTTCTTTGCTTTAAGATTCTTGTTTTGTAACTGAAAGAATAAACTTGATCAAAGAATATATTTAATTTGAATGCAAAACTCTCCTTTAAAGCCCCAGAGAAGAGTGAGAACAAGAATTTATTTATGTCACTCTTTTTGGAGGGCCTGAGAGGGCAGTTGCTTTTTCTATGTGAATATGGACCAATCTTTAATTCATCTCACTTATTTTCCTTCCAGAATAGTACTAGGGAGTTATGTTGGCCACACTTCTCATGCCCACTGAGTGTGAGTGCTAAGAAAGAGGTCAGTG
Organism: Glaucomys volans; assembly: GCA_020662805.1. Lineage (NCBI taxonomy): Eukaryota > Metazoa > Chordata > Mammalia > Rodentia > Sciuridae > Glaucomys > Glaucomys volans. Next base: position 825,614 of record JAJEJO010000080.1, read on the forward strand.
CCAGCATTGGCTTTTCAGAGAGAAGCTATGCAATCGTAATTGATAAAGCTGCATACATAATTTTATATGAAGTTTGATACAATTGTATATCATATATATGCAATTTTAATTGAAAAAGCCACAAATAGAGGTATGCCATTCTCACACAACATAACATTCTTATAACAACATCAACTAAGTAAAAAATGGTTTAATATATGCAAAATACATGTGGAAATTTTTTAAGTGAGAGAATGTAAGTGAAACAATCAGAAGAAATTAGAAAAAATGAAATGAGAAAGGCCTTGTTGAGTGTTAAATGGCAGGCTGCAGACTTTGAAGGTACTGGAAATTAAATTCCATTGAGTTTTCTTCATTAAAAATGTTTTTCTCTGTTAAGAAAGGGGGTATTAGTATTGACAATATTTACTTAATTGGTGTCTGGTATTTAGCTGTTTCTATCAACACTACTTATAATTCACTGACTTTCACTGTTAACGGCTGCATTGCAGTCCACCTTTGCCCAAGACCCCTCTCTTCCTCCTCATCCCATCTTCAGGGTTCAGTTTCCTCTAAAACCACAGAAGGGAAAATGCAGTGGAAGATACAGGGACACTCGCACTGGGGACAACTGTGGCTGCTGTGTAGGCCCTGGTGGAGGGACCGAGCCCAGAGTGGCGGGCTGGTGTGTCTCCTAAGCAGTTGGGAGGCAAGAGGCTGGTGGTCCTCTCCATCAACCTCAGTGTGCAGCCAGCCTCACAAAAGCACTGACACAAATACCGTGGGTCCACTGACCAGGGGTAAGTCACGTCCCCTTACTGGGTCACAGGAACTTACTTTGAAATGCTACAGAATAATGCTCTAATCTTCTACTTTTGCTCTGTTATTATATTGTCTTTGTATCATTAAGATCTTAAGGGTTCTTAACACTATTACTCATTATTTTGGAAATTTTAATGAGAAAGCAAACTTTAATTCAGCATCTAATACATTCTTTACTTATGTGATTACTATGCAGAAAATGTGATGTCAGCCTGGATAAAAATTAGGGCATATTTACTGCTCTTCATCATGGTAGCAATTTAAATTTCTGACAAACTTCTTTATGTTTTTTTGTAAATTTCCTTCTTATAATTCCTTTAGGTTATCAAATAGTTGAGGAAAATATTTGGTTCATAAAAGCGTACAATCCACCTACTTGATTTACAGGCACATCTTACACATGTGGACTCTGCCCAGAGACACTTCCCTTGTGAAGTTCCAATTCTAATGAGTCTTTTGTGGAACCTGCTCCGTCTGCAGCTACGCTCTCCACACGTCATGCAGATTGGTATTTCTTCTCTTGAAAAACGCCTGGATCGTGCACCCTGACATGCTTATAAACGAAATGCAGAAATGGCACTGCAGGAATAATTATTTCATGCACAACATCCGCAACTTATTTCCACTGTTTAACCTCAGACACGTTGTTCTCATTTCCACTCTTCACAAGCCATTTGTTCTCTTCACTGTTCTCCACGTTGAGTGGATGAGGTTCATCTGGTTTGTTGATGTTATGAAATATGGAATTCCCGTATTAATGGTGCTGAAATCATCTGGGAATACTTTACACCGTGTCCTTCCTGGACGCAGCATTACCTTGTAGTGCACAGAATGAGTTAACATGATATTAAATTACACTGTTCGATGTCACTGAAGGTTTTTATTTTCTGAGGACCTTTGTCTCATTTTCTCCTTGTGATGTGCATCACCATGACCCTGAACAAGGACATCTCGTGGCATTTGTCTGGAGCTGACCTTTGTATAAAGTAATGGACATCAGTGGACCATGGACTCAGGGTTTTAAAGAAAGGATGTTGAAAACTGGGGTCTGAGGAAATTCAGTTGTATTTTGTTTGTTTAATCAATCTAGTCTGATAAAACAGGTCAATGGGGTTAAAAGAAATCTGTCAGAAGATAGTCCGAACTTCGCCAAACACTGTCAGCAGATTTTTCTAGAATATAAACTATTATCTTAGATACTGTGGGTGAAGAATTCTTGAGCTGTCAACAAGCAGATACTCTCAGTGAAATTCTTATTTTAACTAACTACAACCTAGAACACTCAAAGATAGCCACAACCTCATCAAGAGCCAGGTTATTATAACCATTGTCATCTTATTTTTCTCATTCTCGCCAAGTCCTGAAGCTCAGTAAAGCAGGCAAAGCGGGAACAGTGGTCTTCAAGCTTGAATATGCAGGGACATCGCCAGGGCGCTAGGAAGGCAGACTGCTGGTCCCCAGCCTGGCCGCGTCTGGGGTGGGGAGACTGCATGTCCAGCAGCTCCCAGGAGAAGCTGCTGCTCTGGAAGCTAAGGCAACCCAAGGACAGGATCATCATGGCAGCTATGCCATTTCTAGAGGTCATGTAATTCAAGATCAGGTTCAAGATGCAACAACTTGAGAGCTGGATTTGAATCTGCATCAGAGTTGAAGGGAACAGGGAGGGCCTCATAGGGCCTTGACAATAGTGCCTCTTCTTTAATTTTCCTCCCCATGTTGCTTTGGACTCACTGCCATCCCTCTGTGAATACCAAGGAGCCGCAGACCAAGGACTCTCAAAGTTGGAAAGGACAGCAAGCAGACATGTTAGCAGGCCTCCTGGGAGACCGCGAAGAGCAACTTCAGAGCGGAGAACTGGGCCAGGATCCAGCACACTCTGCTCTGAGCCTCGGCTCCTCCACTGCCTGAAGAAAGTAGGGGACCCAGACACCCCACGTCTCTCAGGAAGGAAATAAGCGCGTCCTTTGCACATTCGGCTGCAGTATCATCACCCCATGGAGCAGAGCGAGCTCTCAGAACGAGCACCCAAAGGGCCCAGTGCACCATGAGCCTCGGTGCAGCGTGGGAGCAATCCCGCACCAGGGAAGCAGGTTCCTACCACGCATGCCGGAGCCCGTGGGGCCCCAGAGGCGTCTCACAGGGATGTGTTGACGGCTCCCTGCAGAGCAGACAGCTTGTCCCAGAGGCTTCTGAGCACCAGGTTTTATCAGTAAGAGATTCACATGTCCAGAGACAGCAGCGGGGCCTTTGCCACAGCCTCCAGTGCCACGGTCCTGGTGGCAGGAGCATCCCTTCTGTCACATGGACACGGCTGTGCGTCTTTGCCTGATGCCAGTGAAATACCCAGTGCTTCTAACCCCTGGGCTGACGGACTCTTCAGATGGTGGCCTGGCCTCCCCTGGGTAGAGCTGCAACCGTGGCCTCTCCTGGTTAATGAAATTATTTATCAATGAAGAGCTTGTTGCATGTGGGGAAAAAGATGGACACACACAGGGATCTGGCCTAGGGTCCTCATGCGGTCCCTCTTGATCTCGCCATAAAGATCTCGCCACATTCTCTCCTGAATGTGATTTGGTATTTCCTACCTCTTTACCTTAGGGACAGAGCACCTTGCTTAGGTTGAGTCTGTGTGACAGTTTCATTTCTCTGGAGTTATTGGAGGGGCATTCTTGCCTAAGAACTTTAGTCTAATGAGCTTGGAAAATGTGCTCCTAGCCCTGAGTAGCAGTTGGTAAAGCGGAGAGGCAGGCCTCGGGCCATGGTAGATCTTCAGCCTTGTAATGCCACTGCATGGGGCCTTTGGGAGTGGGCTGCTGGCTTGGGTCCTCAGTGGGAATAGCCAGCCTCTTCGTGTGGTGAGACTCAGCATTTAGTTTTCCACTTAGACCAGCTACTGTTATAGTACAAATTACTTAACTTCCCTGGGAGGCTCAGATAATGGGTCTAATGTCTGTTTTGACTTGGAATTTAATAAACTTCGTAATGTAATACAGATTTTGGTTAAAGATAATTTCAAGGGAGAAAATGCCCGTACTTAACACACTGAAGTTTTCTGCCAACATGTGACTTGTGCTCACTGACTGTGGGCACTTGGCTTCCTTGCCATCATTTCCTCATCCACCAGAGCATGTCCTTTGCCTTCAGTGTTCCCTAGTTTGCCATATCTCTGCCTCTATCTCCTGCTCCTGCCAGGGTGGACTTCATGAAGGTGGACCCTAGCCAGGCACATGGACCCCACTCTTGGAAAACCCCTAGTACTCTGCTTGACACTCACATTCTCATATCACTGATAGAAATTCTTGGTATTCTTTGAACCAAGAGCTGCACTGTAACCCTCGAGTGGCCACCTGTATGCTGATTGCTTCAAAACTTGCATTCTAAAAGTCACCCTGCACTCCAGGGGCAGTGTGAGCAAGTGTCTCCAGCCATCCAGACTTGGTCACTGGTAAACTGGAAGCAGCCCAGAAAGACATCCTCAGCTCAAGCGAAGGAGCCATGGGACTCAAACCAGAGATCTGGAGGGGAGGGTGGTTCCCTCTTTTTCTCCTTTCCAGGCAGGCAGTAGTCATGGGGCCCCAGGACTTACCTTCCCCACAAATCTGTTTGGATGGCCTTCTTCCTCTCCGTCCACCGTGCAGTGTCTGTGTATTCAGTCTTCTCTCCCTGTGTGAGTTCCTTGGTGGTCGCTCACTCCTGGGGTTTACTCCTTTCTCCACATGTCACTCTCGTGGTCTTAAAAGGCATCTCTGGCCTCATCCCTCTCCTGTTTCAAGGGCATCAAGGTAAAGTCCCCATCCTTTCTGTAGCATCCCATGTCCATTTTTGTCCTATGTCTTTAGCTCTAGCTTAATCCTCTCCCCTGAGTCTCTCAGCTCAAGCAAAGCAAACTAGTGGCAAGTTCTCTCAAAGTCCAGACTCCTGGCTGCAAGCCTGGTCCTGCTGCCTGGGGTGTTCACCTGTCAAGTGGACAGCAAGGCCCTGGAAATGCTGCTGCCCCATGGGTTGAGGTGTCACGGTGCTCTGAGGACATGCATGAGTTCAAAAGTATTAAAAGTGAGTCAGGAACAAAGGCAAACAAGCAGAAGAGCCGCACAATCATGGGCTTGGCCCAATCATGTGCTTCCATCTCTGCAAGGATCTGATCCAAGCAACCACAGTTCTACAGAATGGAGATGGACCTTTGTCCCTTTTCCTCCCTCTGGATCCTCAGTTCCTCAAACTATCTGATAGCAGCCATTCAGTTAAGATCTCTGGACTCTGTGGATGGAAAGAGGAGTTGTAAAAGTTGGTCTTAAGGATTTGCAATGGTTCCTTAGAGGTGTCCATAGGGACACCTCTTTCCCTCCATGTGCTGTTGCAAGGATATTTTGCCTACAATGAGTGTGAGATACTTTTGGAAAGGAAATACAAGTCTCTTTGCTGGGATGGGACTTCATGCTCTGCTCCCGTGAGGAAATGGGCTCAGCCCGCACTACCTGCTTCAGTGGAAAGGAGAAAAGGGATCTGATGCACAGGGAAAAAAACAAAATGAGAGTTGATATTTTATTTTTTAAAAAATCTGAGTGCTACTGTTTTATTGTGTCTGGATCTTTCAGGAAGCCGCATAGTTCAGCTCCTGGCTTCAATCCCTCTGCTATTCCAATAACTCAGTTTCTCTTACTCAACAAAGAGCTGTTGAGCATCTTGTGCTGGGGCATTGCCAACTCCTTGAGCAGAGCTCACCATGTGGGGTTCACCTTCTAAACTGAGAGCAGGGGAGGACCGAAGGAGGGCCGGTGGAGGGGCCTCCGCTCAGGAGTCAGCGCCTGCTCACTCAAGGATCTGGAAGCTTCCCCGAGACTGAGCAGAATCCAAACACGGTCTACTCACTTTCTAGTTTTTCAGCCAGTTAATGAGATTTTAAATAGAAGTGTCATTGCTTGGCCATCTGACTTTGGTAATAAAACTAAGTCTAAAGAGGGTCACAACAGAGACCACTTTTAAAAAGACTCTCCCTTTTCATTAAAAAAAACAAAAACAAAAAACAACCGGTCTCAGGATGGAAGATGTCTACTTCAAAACAGTGGTGGGGAGCTGCCTCCTTGCTGAGTTCCCAGGAGTTGTCTCTGTTCTTTCTTCCTCTTTCCCACCCTGGGGGCCACCTCCTTCAGTTTCCGCTGGGCAGTGTTTGTTAAGCAGTTATTGTCATGCGTTGCTGTGTACCAAGCAGAGCTTTAAATAAAACAACAAGGAAAAGCGGAAAAGGCACGGAATACAAAAATAAAATATTCTCAGTGTACCCTCCATGTAGATGAGCTCGGCCGGGGAAATGGACTTTAAAATTAGATCATTAGCTTAGAAACCCGAGCAAACAAAGTCCTCACTCTTCTGAAATGGAGAAGTACATACAAATCTAGGCCATCTCCCAACAAGGCAGGGAGGAGAGGAGGGGACTGGTGACTGTGTGACCGCAGTCATGGCAACAGCCAAGGAATCCCCACCCCAGGGTGTGTGCAGCCCACAAACAACTGCAGGGGAAAAGTCTGACCTTTTATCTCCTGAAATTCCCCAGGCCCTAGGAAGGCAGAACAAAGCAGGGGCCCTGTGGGCGCTCACTCAGCCCCTCTAGAAGGGGGCTTCCTCCCAACCCTTGCTGTGTGCCCTCCGGACCCCAGACCCTATCCGAGCAGCCCACCTCCTTCTCCTCCAGGTGCAGGGCAGCGGATCCTGAGTCTGGGGGTGCCTGTGGCTTCTGGAATCTGGTCCTCCCCTGTGCTGCCAGTCAGCTGGTGGGGGATTGACCAGAGGACCAGCGGGGCCCCTCCCTCCATGTCCTCCCCACCAGGGACAGAGGCGCCCTCACTCTAGGACACGTCCCTGCTGTATTTTTCAGTGAAAGAGAACTCGGCCAGCTAGAAAGATAAGCCCCGAGTCGGGGTTAAGTGAGAGCACAAAACAGGATCATTAAAAATTGCAATTGAAACCACATCTCAGTTCTTTCCTTAGAGCCATTGGGATTCTTGGCCTTGGTCTCTGGTGCTGAGTTATCTCCTCAAGGGCCCCGTTTGCTTTCGATAAACTTCCAGAGCATTGTCCTGGTAGAAAGACATCATTGATTTTTTGGGGGGAAATTATCTAACTTATTCCTTAACTGTCACACCCAATTTTATCTCAGGCCAGGGCTCCAGGCAAACAGGACCACTGACCCGTCACCTGGCTGCAGCGCCAGGCCCTCCCCTAGGGGTCTGGCTGCCTCCCACATGCAGACCATGCTGCCTTGTCCCAGACCGCTGGAATGCAAAACGATGAAAATTAATGCTATTATTAAAGGATTTTTCAATTAAATGCGCAGTTTAGAGCCAGATGGTGCCTTCTTGAAGAGAAGTTTAAGTAAAAAAAAAACCTGACAGATATTCGCTCCATCTAGCGTGGCAGAATTTATAGTGGATTATGGTCTTTGATTTCTGTGGGCTTGGGTTGTCAGGTCCACGTGCAAATGGGCTGTGGGAAAGAGTTGCACTTTTGTAATTTGCAAACATCTGGGACATATGGTAGATATTACACCATCACTGTTACAAAGCTCTGCTTCCTTTGAGGCCCTTTCTTCTCTGCCTGTACCCTCCAGTGCATGATTTGCAGGAACCCCATTACTTTCCACCTCTATTTTCCCCTGAAGAACAGTTTGCTTTATTCTGATGCTTTAGAATCCCAGTGAGAAAAGAGTTTAAGTGTTTATTTTCCTCCATGTATAACAATGTAGTATTCTACAACCTCTGATCCTCTCTTGAGCTAATGTTTATCCTGATTTTCATTTTTCTGTTCAAAGATATAATGAATGTGTCTGTTGTGTTTCCTCTTAGAGGCTGCCTTCCTGCTTGGATCAGTATTTGGATCAACCAAAAAGGCATTGACAAGTGCTGATCCTAAGTGTGTGTGACACACACACACACACGTCTTGGATTTAAGAGACTATGCTGTAATCTGGAATGTGGTGAATTCCCTATGGGAATGCAAAGGAGTGAGTGATCATGCTGACTGGAATAATCCAGAAAGCTCTGTTGTGGAAGACATGTTTGGAATAGATCTATGAAGGATGCTGACAAAGGCAAAGGTGAATCATCCTGGGAAGATTCCTGCTGGGAATTGGTAGGTGAACTTGTCTGTGGGCTGCTGTGTGCTGTGCCGCGCTCTCACTGCACGATGCCCTGTTGCTGGATCCCAAAGTTGGGATGGGATGCCAGCTGGAATGGGGAACAGTGGAGCGAGGTGATGGCCCTGAGCACCAGCGTGTAAGACACCAGGGGACAGTGCTAGGGGTACCCAGAGTGTATGCTCCCTTCTCAGATCCTCTGAATAAGACACCCCGGGGGTGCAGCCTGCAAGTCTGCATTTTAAAGCTCTATGGTGGACTATTGGTCATGCTTGAGGACTGTTGGAACTACAGCATATGATAGCCAGGAGAACGACACAGTCCCTGACCACAGGGATTGGGCGATACACAGTTACGGGCATTTGGGGTACCACCGCCCCCCGCTATTCTCCTAGTGGGCTGACTCATCTGCTTATCCTTCCTCCCCTTTTCTACATTGAGCCCAGGGTTATTTTTCTAAAATGCCAGTCTAACTTGTGTGACTTCCTTGATTAAAATATTTCAGAGGCTCCCTATTGCTCTGGGGAAATGTCTCATCATTAACGTGGCCCACAAGGTGCCCCATGATTGGATGCTGGCCCCTTTCCCTCCTGTCTCTTCCCATCTCTTTCTGAACTTCCTGATATAACTCCACGGAAGCTTCCCTCTCCTCTCACTCTCCCTTCCCCCAGGCTGTTCCCCCTCTTCCTGCCCATCATCCTCCACCTCTCTTCCTCCAGGGCTCCTTGGACACTGTATCCGATGGCAGTACTTCCTTGGTGCCTCCTCCACCCCGCAGCCTGCCTTTGGTGACCTCAGAGCAATTGCTGTGCTTTCCAAGGAACTGTTTATGTGTTACCTGCGAGACAATGAACCTTGAGGAAACAGGACTTAACCTACCCCCTCAGCCCGTCCTCCAGGACCAAGGGCTGTGTCAACAGTGCGCACTCTATAAACAGTGTTGAAAGCAGGATTAAACCAAAGACGGAGTGGGCAAGGAAATTGAAAACACATCCTTCTCGAGGTTCTACAATAAACAAAAACCGAGGAACAAATTTTACAAACCATACAAAAAGAGATTCTAACAGGATTCTTCTGCTTTTGCCAGAGTACGGTTTAACTTTCAGTAGAATTTTTACTTTGCATTTGTTGATAAAGTCACAACTACATTGTATCACAGAATGTTTTTTCCCCAGTGAGCTTCATCGCTGATTTTGTGACTCTTGCTCTATAGTACCATTCTAACTTTTCAGATTGATGCATTTTTTGTTCTGCATTGGAGATTATTTAGTTATCATTACTGATAAATAGTTGAAAGAATGTGTTCTATATTGAAATAGCAAACTAATTAAAAAATGTCATTGTATGTTTTCATTTAGAATTATTTAGAAGAAAACCACTTCCTGAATTTTCTGGAATTCTAGTGGAGTAACAAGATATGTGCTCCCTGGTGTTTTAGGAGATCTCTAAGTGGTGTTAACTGCTCACATTTCCACTGTCATTTTATCAGAGATAAGTGACTTCACAAACTTTGTCTGCATTTGTATTTGCAGTAACTATAAAGATTTCCCCAGTTCCAGGACTTTTTAAACTGGGCTTGACTGATCCTGAGGCGTCATGTGAAGGTTCAAGGAGGGAGCCTTCTATGAGTCTTCTGCAACTGTTCAGACTTGTTCATGCAATTCGTTCACCTGTCTTTGTGTGGGGTGTTGGTCTTTGAGTTTTGTAAACACCAGGAGGTTCCATCTGAAGGGGTCTTGAGATGGTGCAGATGCCTGGAGAGCTAAAGCATCAGACCACAAAATAAACGTAAGGGACCAGGAAGCAGGTGTAGTGAAAGTGATCTGGCCTGCAAAGAAATGAACGGAAGTGCAAGTTTTATAGTTTCACATAGCTGTGGGAGTGATAAGGACAAATGAACCCGACTGGCCCAGAAAGGTGGCATTGAACAAGGTCCTTGATCAAATTCCTAAGTGCCTCATCTGGTGAATAACACTTTGGTGGTGCTGAGTGATAAACACATAATTAAGATATGGATCCCTGCCTGAAGGAGTCCACACACACCCACACACACTCACACACACACTCACACACACACTCACTCACACACTCACTCACATATCATTTACAGTGAAGACCTGGAGAGATTCAGTGCAAACTGCAAGGAAACATTCAGGAAGGGAAAAAGAAAAGGTGGTCACAAGGGGGAGATTTGGAAAGGCTCCAGGGAAAGCTGGGGTGTGAGCTGGTTCTTAATAGATAAACTGAGGAAGAACCCTTCCAGAAAGGGAAGCATTGTAGACAAGGGGGCAGCAGAATCCAAGGAGAGCAGGGTGTCTTGGGGGCAGGAGCCGAGCAGCATGGCAGATGCAGGGTTCTGAGGGCAGGGCAACAGGGAACCATACTGGGGAAACATACTGGAAAAAGCAGTGGCCAAATGAGCATCTGAGCACAGAGCTGGGCGTCTGAGCATACTCCACATGTGGGAGGCAGTTGCTGGAACTTTCTAAGTCTTACTAACATGGCCAGGCCGGTTTAGGAACATGGCTTTCGAAGACAGTATATAGAGGTGAGAGGAGAAGCCTGGAGAGCTGCATGACACAGAAGACCACGCCAGGAGGACAGAAGAAGAGCTGGTGGGGGGGCTGGGGCGGGGAAAAAGAGGGCGCGATTCTACCCTAGGACTTGCTGGGCCCTCATGTGATTGGAGGCAGGAGTGAATAAAGGGATAAATCAGATGATTGCTGAGCTTTAGCCTTAATTTCCTGGGAGGTTAATGATGTCACAAGTGAAAGGGTGGTATGGAGGAATATTAGGACAAAATTAAAGGGAGAGAAGCTATGTTCATTTTGAGCATGTTTTAGGATTCCTGCACAAAGGTGCAGTTCCCAATGTGGCCTGAGACACAGACAGGGAAGTCATTTGCAAACTGGTGACAGCTGAGTCACAGAATGTTTCCAATCTGAAAGAAGACTGAGAAAAGAGGGCCCCAGCGGAAGGTGAGCAAGGAGTAGGAGGGGTGTGTTGTGCCAGGGAAGGGCAGGGTGGCTTCACTGGAAAGTTCCAGTAGAAGTAAAGGCCAGAAATACTGATTTCATGAAGAAAGCAGAAGCCATCAGTATGGACAGATCTTTTTTTCAAAGTCGGGTGGTGGAAAGAAGAACAATGCCCCAGAGGCCTGTGAGACGGGTGTGATGTGCTGGATGCAATGGAGACAAGGGGCTGGTCTTGGGTGACAGAAGAACATGCGGAGAAGGGCAACTGGGACCTGGGGAGGAGAGGGAATTGCTGATGAGGCAGCAAGGAGGCTGAGCGGCCACAGCACCAAGAAGAGTAGATACACATGGACTCGGGACAGGGAACTGCTGAGAGGGGCGCAATGGAGCATGGCTTCCAGAGCCAACCCCAAGACCCCTCACCCAGCTCTGAGCCTCAGGCAGGACTAACTTCTAACTCAACTCAACAACAGGCAGCTTCCCTGCGAAGAAATAGCTTGTGCAAATTCCACAAGTGTTGGCTCATCAGATTTTCCTGGAGTAAAGAAAAGTCAGGTCAAGCTGGTTCTTACCCACAGAAGGTGGGTACTTTAAGGGGACATCCTTCTTTAGCATGCGTGTTTTGATGACTGGTCACAAAGCATTCCCACCTTTTTTAAAAATGGCATTTTAGATATAAAACATTTACGCAATCTGAAGGTAAAAACTCCAGTGTGACTTTTACTAGTAAACCATGACTCAAAGTCTACCCTCAAACACCACCTGTTAGAAAAATAGCACATCCCCAGGAACAGTGTGTGGGTTTCCCTAAACAAACTTCACAGAGTTCAGGCCCAGCAGTCCTCCAGACTGGACTTGTGCGGAGACATAAGTGTCCACTGTGGACATCAATCAGTTACTTAAAGCAAAAAAGAGGGCAGGGCAGTACCCAGGCCCTAGAGACATATTTTCTGACTATCATCCCTAAAAAATATCTATCTACCAGGAGATGTGTGGGAATGAAAGCAAGTTTGTAATTTATGTGACTTATTTTATCCTGTAAATATATATTCAGTTCTTGTCATAAACAAAATATAGTGCTAAGAGCTGAGGGTTCTATAGAAATGGAGCTAGCGAAATGAAAACTACCACTTTTTTGAGATCTAACCATCTGTGAGACATGCTCTTCAAAGTTTTATCTTTTCAGTACCTTCATAATGTATAGCCAAATTTCAGATAAGAAAGCAAAAACTTCAGTTGTAAGGTAACTTCTTCAAGGTCACAAAAAGGCACAAGTATAGAAAAGGATGATTTATAAATTTCCAAAAATCTCACAGCTCATTGGCTAATACAGCCATTATTAAAACTTATAAGGCATGAATTTCATTTGAAAAAGATTTTAAAAATACAACTATTCACTCTTAAGAATTTTACCATGTGCTATTATTGATACTTTTTTTTTTTTCTTTTGGTACCTGGGATTAAACCCAGTAGGACTTAACCAAGCAATATCCCCAGTGTTTTTTTTTTTTTTTTTTTTTTTTTTTTTTTAATTTTGAGACAGGATCTCACCAAGTTGCTTAGGGCCTTGCTAAGTTGCTGAGACTGGCGTGGAATTTCCCCCCAGTTGCTGGGATTGCAGGTGTGTGCCACCGTCATTGGCTACTGTTGATACTTTTAAATTTGTGTGTATCTGTATTATGATGAAAATATTGCATACTGGTGTCCGCCTTCTCATCTCTGTCCAACTCTGAACCAGTGATATCTTTTCAGCCTCTTGGAATCGGCCATGATGTGGGCGTTTACACCAAAGAGATTGGCAGACACTGAAAACCAACTCCCCTCTCATCAAGAGCCAGCATTTCCCAGCACTGGATTTGTACACAGGTCTGCTGACAATCAAGTCTGGGCCAGTCTAACAGAGGGAGGCAAGAATAATTCTGCTGGTGACACTGTCTCCTGGTCTTGCGCACATGGTGCCATGAAGAGCTGCATGTACTTCAGAGCAGCAGAAACGGTTTGCTGGGGAAGGTGGTGTTTGCTCTTGGCTTTCAAAGAGAGGTTGCGTTCAGACATATGAAGTTGTTTGAGGGAGACAAGGTAGAAGAAAGGATGAGAATGTGAGAAAGAGAAGGATAAGCAGAAAGTGTTCGAGCAGGTAAGGAGTTTAGCTGGGGGAGCAGAAGCCTGTGTGGCGGAGCGAAGGAAGGGGATGGTGGGCTTCAGGTCACCATGTCTAAGGCTCTGGGATGGGCCAAGCATGCTTTGCTCAGGCGTTGGGGTGATTTTGATCAGGGAATGGCAAAGTCAGAGCCTGTGTGACAGCAGCACAGCGAGGACTGAAAGGAGGGATGGCCACCCCTTGGGAGACCATTTCTGGTATAGTAGGTGAAAATTAAGGAGGGTCCAGAATCTCTGGTTGTTGTGGAAACCAGGAGGCAACCAGAGACTCCCTTAGGAGTGTTTGTGACCGCTGAGCCGTGGAGAATTGAAAACGAGGTCGAAGATGACTCTGAAATTAGTGCCGGGAAACTGAGACCACAACCTGTCAGCCTAGGGCAGAATGGTATCCTGAGATGCTTGCTGCCTGGCTTGGAAGTTGGAAGCTGTCCCTACTGCGGTTCCAAGGAATGTCGCGTCGGAGAGCAGCTGCTCATCACTCCATGAAAGCAAATGACTGTTCATAAGGTGCCCTCAGAGTACCTGACCTGAATTGGAAGCTTTCAAACTGGAGTTGCTGATCAGGCCCTGGCTGCTAGCAGCTTCTAGCACACTCTTTCTGTTTGTTTGTTTGTTTGGTCTGGTTAATTTTTCTCATTGGGCATCCTAATTTTTTACTATCCCATCTCACATTGATGTCTTTGTTTTTACAAGATTTGTATATATAGTACATACTAAAAAGCAACATTCGGAGAAAATGTCCATTCTAATTTAGTCATGGGGGGAAATTAGGCCATTTTGGACTGATTTTCATATATAGCACTTTAGAAGTACAACTATTTCACATTTAGTATAATGTGATATAATGTGCTAATTTATTCCTCCTTTGGAGCTTGGATTTGGAATCACAGAATCTGGATTTGTCACAACTCTGCGAATTTCTTGTGTTGATATCTTGGACAAATAATAGAGCTCCAGTACTCTGAAACTCAGTGAATTCATGTGAAAGGGGGGGATGGCCAAACTCCCTACTTCTCAGTATTTTTTTAGGTAGTAAAATGAATGTTATATATAAAAAGTTTTCTGTGTATCTCAATATGCTACATAGTATGATTTCATGGTAGGAGTGACACTGTTGGAAAGTACTTGTGAATTGTGTTAACCTGTGAAGGGACGAGAGCTTCTACCAAAGCAGCTTCTCCACGTACTCAGAGGGCATCTCCGAGGCCGCTTCCTTCCAGGCGTCTCTGAGCTGGTGGCACTGACTTCCACGGGCAATGACATGGGCCTGCTGCCACGCTTTGCTATTTTCATCTTAAATCCCAACTGGAAAAGTTACACTGCCTTTTCCGCCCTGATTTCTGGGGCTCTCTCTTTTTTTTTTTTTTTTAGGGGGGGGGGGGGGACCAGGGATTGAACTCAGGGACACTCGGCCACTGAGCCACATCCCCAGCCCTATTTTGTATTTTATTTAGAGACAGGGTCTCACTGAGTTGCTTAGGGCCTCTCTAAGTTGCTGAGGCTGGCTTTGAACTCGCGATCCTCCTGACTCAGCCTCCCAAGTCGCTTGGATTACAGGCGTGCGCCACCACGCCCGGCCTCTGGGGCTCTCTTTTGCACCTTCTGTGAAGAAGAAGAAAACCCAAGACCGTCAGCGACTGAGGTGAGGTCTGGAGTTCAAAGGACGGCAGTTGCCCAGGGTGAGAGCGCATGCGAAGCTCAGCCTCTACCTCGCGAAGCCCCTCCATGAGCTGGAGGAGCACGTGGTATTTGACACAAGCTGGGATTGATTTAGGATCAAAGTTGTCTCTCCATCTGTCTCTTCCCAGTGAGTCGGCGTGGCTGGGGAGCATTTTGCTGGCCTGTTGCCGTACATTTGGTTCACCACCTACCTCCACGTGGGAGCCTGTGCCGCCCTCCCTGAGATAAGGCTGGACACGTCCTGTTTGCCTTGCTGCCTTGAGGGTCAGAGTGACCTCCTCCCACGGTGCCTCTCAGAACAGGACGCTTTTGGGGAGATGCTCTGGTTTGATTCCACAGTGGCATCTGCTCCGCAGACTTTAATTGATGTCCCTCCTGCCTGACAGTAATGTATGTTACTTCACTTACTATGGTTAAATTATTTTTCAAAATTGAGAGCTTGAGCTACTCTAAGATCTGAAATCCCTTTACATGATGGATTTTCCCTTCCCCTGCTGAAATATGCCTTTTGAAATATGGCTGATGTCTTTGTTATTTCTCTTATTGTTAAGCTCCATTTTAACTGCTAATATATTTTCTCGAGGCAAGCAATTGCCAAGCAACTGAAAGCATAAAGGGAAATTTGTACTATGTAAATGAGGGACTTAATGCATTAATTAGATGGATTGGAACATTGTATTTCCATGTGTTTCATGCCTTAATTCTCAAGCTGAGGGTTGGGACTTGCTGGGAGGAGAGGCTGTGATGGAGTTCCAAGTGGATTTTGGAAACCAGAACACTGGAGTTTTGAAAAGCTGTGTGGTCATGGTGGAAGCCAAATGAAGCAGGAAAGAGTGATGGATTCTTTTTAAACCACGTTGTTAGGTTGTAATGAGACAGTATTGCAGAATTCTAAAGTGCTATTCGGTAGACATGGTCTCTAATAAATGAAAACTGTATTTATTTTCACTTTCCACAGTGGTAGGATGAACCAACACCCTCTCTCCCCCCTTCGCTGTCAGAGGGAAGCCCAGAATCAAAAGAGTTTAATCAGAGTTGGCATCCTGGAGCTGGCACAAGTCCTTCTGGATAGCAAAGACAGCAACCAGTGACAGCTCCCCAAGTGTCTCTTGTCCCCTAGCCAAGTCTCCTTCAGGGCAAGAAAGAGCCAGCGCTCCTTATTCTATTACTGTGGAGCAAGCTGGGCAGGGGAAGTTCTTTCTAAATGGCAAGGGAGGCTCATGTTAATAGGACGCGTATCTTCCTTGATATTTGCCTGTTCACTCATTCATTCACTCACTCGCCATTTACTCTAAAGGTTTATTGAACACCTACTGCATGTTATGTGCTAGGGACAAATGGGAAATGGACAGAACCTTGTCTTGTAAAGTTTGGAATCTGAGGCCAAGCACTATCATTGTGGAGTGTACTGTTACAAATTTCAAAGTTGTTTCAAGGGGGAGATTGCTGATCTGTGAGGGTATATTGCAGAACCTAGAAGAGGTCAGGGGAGAGCTCCCTGAGAAAGTGATGGGAAGTGGAGCTAAAGGATAAGGTGATGCCCATAGGTGGCATCTTGATGGATTTTTGGTTGGGTTCCAAGCAGAAGAATCAGGAAGTCTTTACAAAAATCTAAAGGAAAAGCAATGATGCAGGAGTGGGGAACTTGACGTGGGTCTGCACCCAAGGAGCAATGGGAGACCTGGGACTTCATGTAGGAGGTGATGCTGTAAGGAGGGGGACTAAGCTCTCGTCTGTAGAACAGAATAGCACTGTGTTTGAAAGGGTGCTGATGTGTGTGCATCTGTGTCATGTATAGGTGTGTTTTGGTTAAGCTGGGTAGTTGGAGTCGGGTTCCCGCACGTAAGTAGCTGTGCATGCAGCTGTGTGCCTGTCAGGCAAGCTGGGTGCCTCCGCCTCCCCTTGGCCTCCCCAGCCTGGTGCTCACCATCAGCCCTGAGTCCGCCTCCAGCTCCCCCAGCACCTCCAGGGGCACTGAGGCTCCTCCCTGCTTTCTCCCACACTTACTTCCCCTTTGGTGTCCTCATCTTTGGAGAACCTTCATCCCACTCTCTCCTCCACTTTTAGGCAAGGTTATTTACTTTAAATGTGTACACATTAAATATTGCAGTCATCTCCACTGGTAATGTGGGAACACTCCTGGGATGCAGTTATTTTGGCTTAGGGCAGGTTGGAAACCAAAACAACAAGGTCCTTTCCCTCCCTCCTTTCTTTCTTTTTCTGTTTTTCTTCTTTCTTTCTTTCTTTCTTTCTTTCTTTCTTTCTTTCTTTCTTTCTTTCTTTCTTTCTTTTTATAAACAAAGGTAGCTTTCAGCTTATTTTTGGCAGATGCCCTGATGCCATCTGTCCTTGGTTCCTCTGGGTCCCTGACTCTTGTACCCAGGGCCTCCCCACCCCGCACCTCATCCTAACTAACTCTCAGGCTGCCCTTGCTTCATCCCAGGAAACAGGTCTTACTCTCCCCATTTCCTGTATTAACCCAACATCAGCTCAGAGCCTGTGGAAAAATGCAGACTCCCTGATGCAGCTCCGGGGATCCGGGTGCCTGCATCCATCATGGGTTGCTCGGATCCCTTCCTCTTCACGGGGTCCCATCACTGGAGCATCTGCTGGTCTGTGGCCTCCTCGAAAGTCTTTGTCACCCATCGCCGTCTTGCAAAGTCCTGCTTTCCTATTTCTCATTTAATACCATACACTATAATTGTGTGGTTTGTCTTTCAAAGTTTATTTATTTTTTCTTAAAACAAAAGAAGACCACCTATAAAAACTTTAGAAACTTTTGAAAAATAATAGTTTGTGTCTACAGAGAAAGATGTGCTGTATTATGGTAAAGTTAATTTTGTGCAGATTGCTGGTATAATATGACTCTGAGAAAATGTTAGCCCTTCCCTCAAACAAGGCAAATACCAAATGGATCTACTGCACTCTGCAAGGAAAACACTACCATTTATTGCTAACATGAAGCCTGGCAGGCTATCTAACTCTTGTTTTTAATTTTTCTTTTGATTTTTCCCTGTTACTACAATTTTCTCCAGACCACAGGATATAGTAAATAGGGATGATACAATATGAAAATACCAATGAAAAAATTCTCTTCTTATAATATGCTGTTTATATTCATCACAAGGGATTTTTGTAAAGAAAAATCTTTAATGTTCTGTACTGGAATTTGTGTCTGTAAGTGTCAGACTCTCATGAGCTGATTTTATTTATTCACAACAAATGAATTAAAGACATTGTGAGTGCTTGATTCTTTGTTCTCTTTTCTTTTTTTTTTTTTTTTTGTGGAAGAAACTTTGCCTGAGATGACCTGCTGTTACTCTTTGTACTGTAACCTAATATAAACCTTTGTTGCCTGGAAAGTCCAGTGTTGAATCAGTATCACTTTTGGTAATCAGTCACGTTCTAGCCCAGTGTTAGCCGTTTTCAGGTCAGTGGCATCCACAGATGCCAGGAAACCCAAGGCTGATGCGTCCATTCTGCCACCATACACATGCATCCTGCGACTGACCCTTACAAGGGCCATTGACTAAACCCCATTTATTAGGCAGCAGAATTTCCTGGGTCTTATCTCCACGGATGTATGCACCCTGAAGTCATACCCTCTAGCACCAGAAGTGATCATCTGTGTTCATACATTGCATGTGATTTGTACTTGGAACTGGATGTTACAACCCATTAGAAAACAATTAGCCTTTAGATAAATAAATTCATTTGAATGATTTGTAATACTGTTCAGAAAACTAGTAAATAATAACAAAAATTGGATGTATGGAGACTTTCAGTGAATGACAACTGTTTTCAGTATAATTGTTTCAAATATTAGAGATCTCCTTTATGTTCTTAATTTTTTCTTGGGTAGTCACGAAATATGATTCCAGTGAACTGGGAAGTACAGTGGGGGCACTGGGATGGCAGCCAGTCTCATGTGAACATTGACATTGTAGCCACAGTGACCAGGGCACCACCTTACCTGCACCCTCGAGCATCCTGTCCTGGCCTGCTGAACGCCAGCCCTGTCCTCTGCTGTCTGTGTGCACTTAACAAGTAAAAAATCCACTGGCCTCCAAGAAGTCAAGTTGAAAAAAAAAAAATCTTATGCTATCTTAGGGGAAACTTAATGTGGGGAATGAAGAGGCAGAATCGAGAGTCAAGACCTCAGAAATTTGCAATGGGTAGTTTCTGCATCTCTGGTCTGGGTGTGAGAGCAGCGCACTTACAGAGAACATTGGCCTGTCACGTGTCACGTCCAGGTTCCATAAGGTGCACCACGCTGTGTTCCTCCAAATCTGCCGTTCTCATTTGGAAACAATGCCAAGCTGAGCTATTGGGTGAGCAAACAAATGAATGACTAGATAAATAAACTCTTGTTTTACCCTATGTTAAAAGGAATAAAACGTCACTTGGCATTTTTCCTTGGATTATGCTGATGTCAGGTGTACAGAATTGAAGGTCAGGTTTGTGGGTGTTGGTGAGGAGAAAGGAATGCAGAATGGGAGCACAGGTTCGCATCACCTTTGCCACACTTCCCCTGAATTAATACACCTTTCAAAATGGTGAAGGATTTAGCTCGTTATATTTATTATCAGTTAATTTGGCTGTAGTGGATTTGTTGGTTTATTGATGAAAAGTGGAAATAATTTGTAATATATTCTTAATTAAATGTCTGCTAAGGTTCTTGCTTCTATGGTGTGATATCTCTCTTTGTGATATTTTATGCCTGAATGGTCTACTGCAGTCAATGTTAAAGGAAGAATATTCTTCAGGTAGAATCTTAAGAAACTATCTGAGAAGAAATACTAGAAGATGTGTAAATTCTTTTTTTTTTTTTCAGAATTAATTCACAAACCTGATTAGAATAGAAATAACTTTCTTTCTCCCCTTCTTCCTCCTCCTCCTTCTGCATTTTGCTAAGAAATAAAGCAAGGGATTACTCAGTCGTGTTTGCATTAGAGGGAGGTTGTTAACAAGCAACTTCCCAGACTCCACCCAGCTCCTAGCTTGATAACGAGGTGAGGGCTTGGGAATCTGAATTTTAATTAAAGGTCCCAGCAGACAATGACATGCATTATGGCTCGGGAACATTAGATTAGAGTAACATGCAGAGTGGACCAGATATCACAGTATTCCCAGGAAGCCATGCTCCAAGCTGAAATGTAACCCACATGTCTAATGGATCATCAGCCTCCACCAAATTTAGTTGGTAAAGTAACTCTTGTGTATTTCTGAAGCCCCCCACGTTGCCTTCAAGAGTTGCCCACAGCCAGCCTGGACATGGGCCCCGCTGTGGGCCACTTTGGCCTGCTTCCTCTGCTGCTCCTTCTCACACACGCCCTGTTACTGCCTTTCCCACCCTGGGAGGGGCCTCTGCCACTCCCAAGCTCAAGCTTCCAAAGCTCAAGGTACAGGGACAGATGCATCCAGGGCTCTCCACTCTCAGGGTGCTGACTTGGGGGCAAAGTCTAAGCAGAACTTCCTTCGGGTTTCTCAGCCAAACCCAGCCGTCCTTCAGATGAGCTGTCTCAGCAGGGGAGCATCCTCACCCAACCCCTGGAGACAGTGGAGCGCTGCAGGAAAGATCTCCCAGCTTCTCCCTTTTATTCTCCCTCTTTAAAAGTTCTACCTTGGGGCTGGGGCTGTGGCGCAGAAGTAGCGTGCTTGCCTAGCATGCGTGAGGCCCTGGGTTGGAACCTCAACACCAACATAAAAATAAAATATTAAAAAAAAAAGTTCTACCTTCACCCAAACTCCTCATCACCACTCTCAGACAAATAAATAGCTAATTTATGCCCACGATTAGGGTTCAGTGTGTGCTCGTGTTCATGTGTATGTATGTGTGTTGCTATAAGCAAATTTATATTGGTCTCTTAAAAAGAAAGTAAGCAAGGAGATAGGGAGATGGGAGGGAAGCGCTGGGGAGTGAATTGGCCAAATTATGCTGTTATATTGTGTGTTGTGTAAATATACGAATATGTAACAACAAATCCCATCAGTAGGTGCAACTATAATGCACCAATAAAAGGTGTGAGGGAAAAAAGTGAGCAGCAGGCACTTCAGTCCTTCATGTAGATGGTACGTGTTCCATCCAGAAGGCCCAGTGGCGTCTGATGACTTCTGGAATAATGTATTGAATGAATAAGGCGGAGCATGCAGGCGTGATATCACTCAACGTTATCAGTGAGAGAGAAAAATGTATGTCCTATAACAAGAGGGAACCCGAGTACGCAAGGCAGAGGCTAAGAGGAAGTTGCCAAAGGTCCTTCATAAAAATCAAGAGCATGCTGTTAAATATTTACAGAAGGTCCCCACCCTGCCCCAAATAAGCCCTGATATGCAGCATTTGACAAGTTCTAATATATAAATATTCTCAACACGGTTGATTGAAGCTACCAACAGGAGTTCAGTTGACTCACAATATTTCTAAATACTTCCCAATACTCTTGGTAGCTGGTCGGAGCACATTAGTGTTGGAGGGAAGGGAACGCAGAAGTGACAGAGATGAATGTCCACCTGCCATGTTCCAGGCACAGAGACAGTTGACTCATTTTCAAAGTGGGGTTCAAGTGGGGGCCCTGCCACACCGCCTTTCGGGAGCAGTGGTCTCAGGGGTGAACTGCCTGCTACTGGCGCTCTCTTCAGGGAGTTGTGTGGGGCACCTTTTGTTGGCACGGCAATCTGGGGGTCATGTGATTACTGGATAGGGGCCAACAACACCCTGCGATGACCTTATCTATGCTGCACCGCAAAAAGTCGTGGTGAGTTTTGCACGAATTTGTAACGTCTCACCAGATAATTTATCAGGTTAAAAGAAGAAGAAGAAAAAGAAAACACTGCTTTAAATTATCAGAGCATTAGAACCTAAGTCGTATTTTACCTATCGTTCTTTAGGGTATGAGTTTAACATTCATAATGGATTTCTAGGAGTGATGTGATTATGCTAATTGGGGTGTATTTGCATTTTGTTTTGGTTCAGAACCTTATCAAGCGCTGTTGCCCATCTCGGTTAGAGAGAGCAACACCACGTGTGGGATCTGAGTCCGTCACAGCACCCTTCTCTCAGCTGGCACTTGTGACTACCATCGCTATTGTGTGTCTGTGCAGAGCACATAGACCTTGATATCTCAAAACTTCTAGCCTGAATATTTGAATTTGAAATATCTATTACTTACAATTGTTTCATTTCTTTTTTTGTATAAAGAGTGTTGTGCTAATTTTGAAGAGAGCATTAGTTATATAAGTAAGGTTGTGGATTTTATTTCAAGATGGGAGAAGAAGCATCAGGTATTGTGGCAGAATTTACAGTAGGGGTATTACTGGTCCCTTTCACAGTGTGTCCGAATTGGTGCCTGAGCTGTGGCTGTCCAGGAGGCAACTTCAAGGCCAAACAGATCAGGGTCAGCTCAATGGATTCTGCTGAAACTTATGCTCTCCACTGCAAGCTTCGGTGAGAAAGGCAACCATAGTTTAGGGTATTCTCTAAACTCCTAAACTTCTTTAATGTGATGTATGATGTGACCCAGAAACTTTGTGAAAACACATGTATTGTTCCACTAGAAAGAGCCATGATCTCCAGCTATCACAGAGACACAGGGATGTGTTAAGATGGAAAACTGGAATAAAATGGGTATGCATACATCACTAGTTAACATTGCATACAATTACCATACATTGGGGAAAATATGAAAGAAAAATTATTTAGTTGTGTGAGGCTGAATAGCTTTACATGTGTGTGTATGCATATGAAAGTAGCATGCACTTCACAAGTTTACATATAGACACATATGTAAGTGTGTGTGTCTGTATGTGTGCATACACATGAGCTCTGTGAGACTAGGGCCAAAAGTTTTGCATCCCCTGCACTTGTGAAGGGGCTTCACAGAACAGGGGTTCAGACAATGTTAATACACTAATGCATGCTTGAATGTCTGATGCTCGGACTTCTGACAACAATATCTGGGCATGATGGGGGTCCAACTACCCACGGCAGTATAGAGCAATGCATACAGCAATGCCAAGATAGGATTCTCAGGTTGTAAGATGCATATGAATTTTGGTAAAATGAGATTCTGACTGAGCCCTCTGCACTGAGGACAGAGGTGTTCCATTTTTAGCAATTCCCCAGGTGATTCAGCAATTGATCCTGGGCCCACATTTTAATTGGCAAAGCCTGAGGGGTTCCTGGTGGGCACCTCAGTAACTCTGTGCCTGCGGGTCAAGGCTAGTACCTCCAGGAGGACAAAAAATATGCATGATAAGTACTTTCTTCTTTTTGCTTTTTATTTTGTAATACTTCATCTTTCATGCGTACATTATAAGTTAATTATTTTGTTGTTGATAATCATGGTGATTCCCACTTTTTTCCTTTAGATTGATTATAGAGCTTTGTGGACCCATCTCCTCATTCATACACATTTGCAAGGTTGTCCCTAGGTTAAGGTGGCACATGAGAAAACTTGCTGGTTGTAGAATAAGTAAAATGAAAGCTCATGTCCTATTGTCTTCTGAAGTGGTTGTACTAACTTCATTTCTAGAATACCGCCCTGGTGATCCCACTGGTACTTATGCTCCAAAATGTAATATCGTGAGACTTCATAAATTTGGCAATCTGTAAGCTACACAATGGTGTCTTGGTTTGACCTTAATTTCCATTTCAATGCTTAAAATTAGGTGACGGGGTGACTGTTGATATCTATTGTCAGTGTTTCTATAGGATTGTCTTTTTCTCACAGTACCTGTGATTTCGTTTTCTCTACAACCTTGGTGTGTTGAAACTCAATCCCAACACGGTAGTATGGAAAGGTAGGCATTTTTGTCTTGAGTAGAACTGCCATGAGAGCCATTAGGACCCTTATGAAAGAGACCCCAAGGAGCTTGCTTGTCTCTGCCCTGATTGGAGGAAGCAACAGGAAGAAGAAGGCACCATCTTTGAAGCAGAGAGCAAGCTCCCACCAGGCATGAATCTGCTGGCTCCTCCATCTTGGACTTCCCACCCTCCAGAACTATGAGCAATAATGTCTTATTATTTATAAATGACCTAGTCTAAGGTATTTTTGTTACAGTAGTTCAAATGGACTGAGATAGATTTTGTTATACATTCTGTAAACAATTTTTTGGTCATATATGTTGGAAATATCATCCCTGGGTTATTTTCTGTTGCTTGTACTCTCTATGGTGACTTTTGGTTTTCAGAAGTCTTAATTTAATTGGAGGTCCATTTAAAAAAAAATGTTTTAAAGTCCTTATTAGTAGGAATTTAATTTGCTCTAGGTTTGTCATAAATATATTTATTTTGCTAATTGATTCCTAATTTCTTGTTCCGTGAGACTTTCACTATTATGAATAGATGTTCTATTAAATATGTTTTTTGTATCTAGTGAGATGATGATGTGTTTTTTTTTCTTTGATCTTTTAATGTAGTGAATCATATATTTTCTTTATTAAAGCTTCTCTCTTTTGCATTCCTGGGATTAACCCAATTTTTCCATCTATTTTTTAAAAATGTGGCTCGGTTGGATTTGCTGATATGTTATTACAAATTTTTCTTCTCTATTCCTACGTGAGGCAGTTCTGAATTTCTCTCACACCCTGCCCTCTCTGCTTTGGAATCTAACTTATATAAGCCTAATGGTATGACTGGGGAGTCATTTCTATTTCTCTATTTTCTGGAGGATTTTATATACAAGTGGAAAAATATGAAAAAGTCCCATAAAACCACTTAGGCCAGATGTTTCTCTTGTGGAAAGATTTAAAACTATTTATGAAAGTTTTAAAAATAAGTTAGACTTCCTTGCGTTTTCTATTTCTCCTTGATTCCATTTGAAATGTTATTTTTCTAGGAACGTGTCCATTTGGTCTCTTTCCTAATGCAGTGACACAGACTGTTTGTGAAGGTGTCTCTCTGTAGCCTCCCTGTCCCTGCTCAGGCCCCCACTGCCTTCTTCTTCATGGCGTGGGGCACTTGAACCTCCTCCAAGTTTGTGGTGACCATTCTCATTGGAGGACTATTAGGTTAATTCTCTTGAAGCGTCGATTTTTGAGTTCAACGATTCTCTGCACTGTATATTTGTTTCTATTTTAGTGATTTCTGTATTTTTGTTTCTATTTTAGTGATTTCTGTATATTTGTTTCTATTTTAGTGATTTCTACATGGTCTCCTCTTTTTTCCTCATTTCTTTGGATTGCCTCTGTTGTACTTTCTTACCGGTAGCTAAGGGATCTAGCGCATCATTTCCTGTGCTGTAAAAACTTAGGGATGTAATTTTTTTGAAATAATACTTTGCTGAACCCCACAAGTGTTAATATGTATTTTCACTATTGTCGAGTTTGTAGTATCAATTTTTTTTATTCCCATTGTGTTTCTTTAAATCAATGTTTAAAAGTGCCTTAGATTTTCCAGACATGGGGATTTTTATTTACTTTGTCACTGTCATTCTCTTTTTTTGCTTTATAATATTCATTCTTGGAAATGTTTGGGACTTTCTTATAAACATGTATGTGACAATTGAAGAGTTCTGTGAGTACTTGAGACGATGCTTGTTCTCGGGGTTCAAGGTCCTGGGGTTGTTCTTCGAGCTTGTTATTTCTCTTTGGCCAGATTTCCCTGTCTGTACTGATATTTTCATTCTCTGGACCTTGCAGTCATGGAGATAGCCCTCTCCCTGAGTTCGTCACTCTCTGTTTTTCCTACTTATTTTGACAAATGTGGCTACAGGCATGCTGTTTTTGCTGGATGTTGGGGGCCTGGGCCATCACTTTGTCACCTATTTCCCTGGATGGCAGCTGCTGAGTGAATGAGAAATAAAGGGGTGTTTTGGGAAGGCTGAATGGATTTATTAATCTGACTTTTTGTGCAAAGTGAAATACCACAGCCGCGGGATAATCTGCGGGACTGTACAGGAATGGATTATGGCTGACAAAGCCTTCCATTAGCGGTCGCATCACAATAGGCCAAAGATCCCGAAACTTCTGTGAAGGACCCTCCATCAAGTCATGTTTACCACCATCCTGGGGTCGGGTTTCAGATGGAAGCAGTGGGAGTTCCAGAATTTGGAGTCATGCCTGTTAGTTAAGTGAAAGGCATTTCACACATTTGCTTTTATCAGTTTATTCATGCTGATAGGTGCTTTTAGAGGGAATTCACAGCTCATGAAAGGCTCTGAATGAAAAGATCCAGTGAACAAAGTCTTCTGTTTATCTGTAGAATGTGCCTTGATGGGTATCAGCAGCCCCACAAATTTCTCCTGAGTGTTTAGACACATAACTGGAGGCAGAGTCACCCAGGGTATTTTTTTGTGTAACTTGAGTTCATTAGATTAACCCAGTGTTTGGTCCCCCTCATGACTTCAAGGCACACATTTAATACTTAGACTCATTTTATAGGAAAGTTAATGATTTTTAAAATCGTTCAAGTATGTTTAAAATTTTCAAAGACACAATCTTTGCTCTGCTCTGGTTTAAAGATCATTGTAATTCTAAACATGCTCTGTGTGAAAGAATCAAATCAGTCGCGTAACTGCCTAAGAAATGAAAATCTGACCCTACATTTATCATCCTTCCCTTAGCATATGTGTATGAATAATCTTACAAAACACTCAACTACTGAGGCTGTGTCAGAATTCCTCTTCCACATTTTCTCTCTTGGTTCCCACCCGACTGATCTGCCATCAGGACCCTCCCAGCCCCAGGGCTGTTCTTTGTTCTTGCCTTGAAGGAAATGTTATTTTAGAAAGTAACATGGTGTTTCTGAAATAAGTATTAGATCTATGAAAGTTCCTTTAGGAATGGGAAGCAACAAGTCGTGAAATGGAACCCAGAAATATTTCTTTATTGCCTTGTCCTGGCTGCTCCCAAGAACAGTGCCCGTGGAACCCTTGAGGATCCACCTCCTTCTTCAGCTTAATTTTCATAATGTGCTTTGAAAAGAGTGAAGGGTTTGCTGATGGAGTCTTTGTGGAAAATGCTGGCATGTGTCTGTTCCAATCCTGTTTTTCCAAGGATGCTCGGTGTTTGCATGGAGCTGAATTTCTCTAGGGACGGTATATGCCACTTGCATGGCTACTTTCTGAATTGTGTTTCTTCATAGGAAATGATGACAATTATTGACTGACTTTAACATATTGTAAATCTCTTAAATTAGGATTTGCAAATGAAAGTAGAGTTAGAATGTTTACCCCTTCACAGGGAAATAGAAATCTTATATATTTTTATGGGGTTTGGTTTTATTCTTACCTAGGTAGCAAGAAAATGGTTTTAAATAATTCAAGTATTTTAAAATCAGGATAGCTCCTGTATGAAGGTACTATTAACTAGTTATTTTAAAAGTGGTATTCTATCTAAAAATGCTACATGGTTGTAAGAAATTTTTTTTTCTTAAAGATTTTAAACTAATTTGACTTAATTCCTCAATTAATTCAGTGATCGTATTTATTTATTTGTTTTCTTGGAAATGTCAAGCACTTTTGCACAAGTTGTTCTTTCTAAGTACAAGTTTTAGAGAACTTTGGAGGTACTTCACAAAGTAATTATGAAACAATTTAGAAGAAAGAATACATATGACTTTACTGGTTTTAAACTTTTATAGGTTGTATCTTTATGACCGACATATGCAGATGAACAACTGAGGCAAAACTCAATCTCTGTGAACTAACAGTGGGGTGTCCAAGTTTCCATTCGTGAGCTTCTTCCTTTTATGCTCCAACGTTTCTCACTTCTCTTCTTTAGAAGTAAACATGCCTCTTTTCATTCCACCCCTCCATTTACCTGCATTAAAGCTGGTTCTGAGGTCCTGTTTTATTTCCATGCGTTTGCTTGGCAGCTGGGCTGTGCAGTGTCATGGCCCAGGTGGGGTCTGACGTCCAGTCCTGTTCTTCCTGCCTGTGTGGACATCCCTCCACCCTCCGCGTGGTAGGGCACCTTTACATCCACACTGTCACAGCACTGTCCTCTTCTATCTTTGATCTCCCAGTTTCCTCTCTTAATTGCCTTCAGAAGTCCCTTGCCCCTGTCCATTTTTGATTAGGTGTTGGAATCTCTTCGTACACACTGTGTTTTACTTCTGAGAATTATGAGCAGATTTTTAAGTTGTGAGAATGTCGAGTTCATGCTCTTTGTCATAAGCATCAAGCTCCACATTGCTTATCAACTCTCTCCTTATTATTTCTTAACACATTTATTTCTCTTATTTTATGTTGTTTAGAAAAATCCTTTTCTACTGGGTTAAGGCACATTTCCTGTAACATCTAAGCAGTCTGCCCTTTAAACAGTGCCATGGTGCTAACCTTGTTCTCAAGCATTTAAAACTATTGCCCATTCCTGGTTGTAGCATGAGAAATCTTATGTCCTAGGAAACTGCTCTATCCCAGGCAAATTGGGACAGTTCAGGGTCAAATCCTGGCTCCGCTTACAAGCTGGATGGCGGCTCTGGTGCAAACCACCTCACCTGTTTTCTCACTTTTAAAATAGGCAACAAAATATCTACCTTGGAAACTGTCCATGTGGATTAAAGAGAATTTATGTAAAAACATGGTGATCTCAAAAAAAGAAAAAAAAACCCTTGTTATTATAAGCAATTTGTGGTGCTCAGACAACTGTAACTTTTTTCAGACAAGACACATGAAGATTTATTTCCTGGGTTCCAAGGTCCCAACTTGATATTCAGAGGCCAGTTATTTGCTAGGACCTATGGAGTCTGTCTGAGTTCTCTAGGACAGAGCTGCTCAAAAAATTAATGCCTTAGGTTTTGTAGAGTCCTTGGGCACATTTGGTAACTTGGAGCAAAAGCCAATCAAAACCATTTCTAAAGTGGCATTTAAACATTTAAACATCCCTTTGTTTAATGTGCCCTAAATGGTCCTGGTGCTCTTAAAAATTCAGATCTTTTTACAGATGGAAAATGGGTGCCAATGGTGACATGTGGACCCTGGTCTGAAGAGTTGACCAAGGATAGCTTTGGGGGAGGTTATTTGCTTGTTCCCTGAAAAAAAAAAATAAAAACAAATAAAACTATTGCCCCAACTTCATTTCTTATTTTTGTTGTGGATATTGAGACTTTATTGAGTCTCATTAGAATTAGGTTTGTGAGTCATTCCCGAGTCTTCCTGGATATGTTGGGAGTTGGTTGAAACCTCACCCTGAAATGTTCTGTGCGCCTGAGGAGCTGCCTGGTTATGACCTGACCAGGTAGCACGTATCCAGCTCATAGAAAGCACTCAAGGATCAAGTTAATAGTGAGGCCATGATGGTCCTATAAAGCCAGCAACCCCTTCCCACACCTACGTACACTATCTAACTTATTGATACTGTGCAAAATACATTTGTGTAATAAATGTATTTTATTACATTTTATTTTCTAAATAAGAAAACCAGTTATTGTAAATAAAGTGGACACAAAAGCAAAGACATCATGTTGCTAGGGCAGGGCAGGAATTTTAATTCTCACTGTACCAGTAGGCAAATGGAATTGAGATGATACTGATGGGTCAGTCAGGGGGGAGTGGGATCTGGTGTGGGGATAATTTATTAATTTATTGATGAATTTATTTGTATTTTCTCTGTGTGGTACTGCCCTTAAGGTAACTAGGTTTCTTCTGAGGACTTTGGTTTTATTTTTGCCTTAGATTTTGTATAGGCCTCAAAGCAAACTCTGATTAAATACAACTTTTCCTATTCCCTGCAACAGCTAAAATTCATGAAAGGAAGAACGTTAGGGAGAAATGCTTTTGAGGTCTAATAAAGAAGTGCTCCTTCCAGACTAGAAAGATGTCAGAATGGGTGGTTTGTTAGATATCAGGTGTGGCTGGCTGGACCCAAATGAAATGAGCCACTGGAATATCTACCTGGTGGGTCGTGGACACACCTCTTCTAGAGTCCCAGCAGCATGTGGAGGTAGCAGAGTTGAGATCCGAGGGCCAGGCATAGTGACAGCCACGGAGTCAGTGGTGACATGAGTGGATTGGCAACCTCTTCCAAAATGGTGGCCGGATCTCTGTTGTACACAGAACCTGGAATCTTAGCAAATCCCGGAGAAGGGAATCCTGGATAACTTAATCAGGATCGAGTTCCCTGCCAGTGAGCTCTGAAGGGAGTTTAGAATCAGATGTTAAACTTGTTTAAGGGAAAAAACAAAACCAAGTAAAACAAAATGAAAAACCAATGGGATTTTCTTCTGGGGAGATGGTGTGTTGACAAGTTCATCACTTAGATATTCTGTGTGTCATCTTCTCTGTGAGGCACACCGTCCACAGAAGTGGGAGCCCTCTCAGTAGCTATGTTTCTTGATTCAGTGGAGAGAAATGTCAGAATGTGTTGGCATATTGACAGAAATAGTCATCTCTTGAGATTTCTCTTTGTGAAGTATTTAGGGTGTGGCTCTGGTGTTCTATTGCTTGGGGTAGACAAAAGAGTTTTCTCTGAGATGAGACCAAGCCTATGTGTCAGGGGGGATGTACCTGCTCCAAATAACTATTTATAACGTGCTAAAGGCTTCCATGATTTGGGGCACTGGGAAGACAACACAGTGATCCGTAGACAGCCCATCCATGGGGCGGCAGTGCTTGGCATCGCTCGTAGTACCCTTAGCTTTTAGACATGGGTCTGTGTGGCTGAGCCCAGTCCAGCCTCTGGAGGGACCGATGGGCCCTTGTAGTCACTTGTTGCTCAGAGAACTGGTTTTCCTTCCTCTCAGATTATCTTGTTAGGTTTCAAACTCCGTTCATCAAGTTCACAGTTTTGCCAGGGTCACCGTGAACTTTAACAACCAGAGGGTAGGTTAAGAAGCCTTCCAGAGCCCTCCTGGACGTGTTCCTGCAGTTTGGTTGAACCAGACACCAGATGGAACGGCCTCATTTAGGTTCCTATGCACCTTCTGGTCTCCCCCAGGCTCTCTTAGGTGGATCATGGCTAGGCTCTTGGAGGATTCCATATTGAGGGCTTTTTTTGCCCTTTTTTTGGGGGGGGGGGTGCTACTGCTAATCTCCACTGTGTGACGTGAGCCTCAGTCTGTAACCCATTTTAATTGCTGCTCACTTTTTAGAAAACTTGAAAAGTTCATGATTGTCTTTCACTCCTTATTGCTGCTCACACAGGACTGATGGTTCTTGTTTCTCGGGACAATGTAGCTGGCCGTTGTAGGGCAGACACAGGACTTAGAGAACTGTTTCAGGTTCCTGGCTTAGAAGAGATCTTTGTAGTGAATTCCACTGAACAAAATCAGAAATACACAAACATTGGCAAAGAGACTCCCTTTTTTTGGTCTTCGTAGCTGGGTTCTGTTGCACTATCCCCAGCCCTTTATTTCGCAAAATAGAATGTTTGTATGATGACTGAATGTGTTTATTCAAAATCTTATGAAAATCTTTGTGAAGAACAGCCAAATTAGTCAACCTATAAATGTCTTCAAAAAAACCTATAAAGACAGTCTTTAACCAACAAATGTGCAGTCTCAGATCATTTAGAAAAGCTGTTTAGAAAATGTTTTCCTTTGGAGGTGGAGGCCTGCTGGAGTTCCTAGACCATGCTTCTGTTCCGGAGAGCAGTGGGGTCCCAGTGTGAGACCCCCACATCTCTGCTGCAGGTGCACCCAGGTGGAGGGGCTGAAAGCCTCCTCCTCCTCCTCTTACCTTCTCTGAGTGGTTATAGAGAAGGTGTCACAGTCCTGGGAATCACTGCGTCTAGTTTCAAAGCAGGGGCTTCATCCTCATGGGTTTGAGGGGTGGAGGAGGATGAAGAAAGAGGATTGAAAAGAGGGAAAGGTCTGGTTTGTGCAGCCATAACCTACAAAGAAAACTTAACATTTTGGTTTTCTTAGTCAGTATTTTAATGCCCACATTTTAACTTTACTTTTTCTTCTTTTCTCTGACTTTGAGGCCCATGTGTGCTAGCTTTGGCTGTCAACAGGTATCCATCCTGACCTATTCATGAAGGTGCAAGTCAAGACAGTCCCATCTGGGGTCTGCCCCGCCCTTCCTGCCCGGAAGGCCAGCCTTGGCCCTGAGGAGTTCTTAAGTCCTTGTTTTGATTTGCTTTCCTGTTTGCTGTTGGTTGGACGCCCTGGAAGACTCGGGATGTAAAAGCGGTCTTAGTTAGGTTCCATTTCTCTCCTCCACATCAGTGCTGCAGAGAATGCTCTCCTTGGCTCCATGGGTCTCTCTGGTCCTTTGACAGAAGCATGACTGCTGATCTTGACTACCTTTTCTAGAAGACAGAGGCAGTGTCTCCCTCTGGGGCAAGATAGGCATGTGCGCCGCTCATCCGTTGTCAGCTGGATACACTGTTCAGAGCCTGGAATGGGCACCTTTCAGATGTGAAAGGACAGAGGGTAGGACAGTGTTGGTAAAGTGGATTTCTTGAACCCTTTCTCAAACACCTTAGCCCTGGGCTTTGTGGGCCTCTGTTGTAAGATGTGGTGGAATTTTCTGTGTGAATGTTTTCCTTAGAGCTGGTGGTTATCTATGCAGCCAGGGTCAGAGAAAGCCCTTGGCCCAAGCCCGGGTTTGGACAAGGGTGACTTCATGGGAGTCTACTCCTGTGGACCTTCTCAGGCTCAGACACATTAGTTACTTTTCCCCCAAATAAGACAATATGTTCTTTGTCCCCCCTGGCTCTGGAAGCCAGGGAGAAGAATTTTCTTTTTGTTTATATGCAAGGAGGAAATTCTAAACTTCTCCTTTCTTCTTCCCTATATATAAATATGTTTCTTAATTCTTATATTTGTGTAAAGAAAGCAAAGGAAGCTGATTCGGAAATAGACATAATCCAGGTATTTAAAAATATTCAGAATGTTTTCCCCCCTCACTTTAAACAGGAAAATGCCACAGTTTTTACTAGGTGCCTAAATTAACAATAAAATACTTGGAAAAGTAGTGGCAATAGCCATTTATGTCAGGCTGAAATGTGCACAGCTCTGGGGCAAATGGTCTGCTTTGTGCTGTTTATTAAATTTAGGTAAAGTGATCAGCTTCATTTCTTCCTTTTTCCTGTTTTGCTCTTAAAACCTCTCAAGTTGTGAGTTTTCCCCTGCAAGTTGGTCTCTGAGTGTGATGATAAATAGAAGCTCACTTCTCTCTGTGGTTTTGCATTAGGGTGGCAGTTTCTGAGGAGTCTGTCACCTCTGTCATCGTGGAATTTTTGTTTCCAATTATAATGATTCTCTAAATAATTTGAAAGAACAATAATTAGATTGGGGTTTATTTTTCACTTGCTGTGTGTGGTCTCCTTATCCCATAGTCTTCTAATTTAATCAAGTTAAGTTATTTCTAAGCTCCTAATTTGTACTCTTTCTGTACTGAAATGCTGACATTTTTCTGACCTAATTCCGAAACTTTTGCCATCGCAGGCTTATCTACCTTCGACTTTGTTTCTTTTTGTCCTGTCATTTTCTCTGCACAGCTGGTCCTGTCTCCAGACCACCCATCTGGATTGAAGGTTTCAGATTTTCTGTTGCCCAGCACAGTCTTGGAGACATGAATGAACCTTTAATTGATCAGTCACATGATATTAAGCTTGCCTCATTAATTGATCAGTGCAAATATACTTCAGTGAACCCGCGCATGACCTCCCGTGTGTGCAAGGATCACTCAATATTTGATTATTTTACACCTGTCAGAGGGAGTTTGTATGGAAGAATTTCTGAGTCCATCAGCTGGTCAGATCCAATTTGTGCAAAAGTGTGTGTGAAGGCAGGGTGGCGTGAACGCAGTGGTGGAACCACCTAGAAAACCACAGAAGAGCATGGATGGGTCACCAGTGGCTCTGCCTGTGTTGAAGTGGATCCATGTGGCTTTCAGATGGTTCTGCTTGTGGCTCAGCTGTGGGTAGATACGGTGTAGAGAGAGGTGTTCTTTCTCTGTGTCTGTCAAACCAGGAACAGAAACATCCATTTCTCTCAATGGGTAGCTATTAGGTAAGTTCAAATAAAGAATAATATATACAAAGTGTTCAGATAGAGTGAGTTTCAATGAATATTTATGAAAGCAGTATTTTAACAGCTTTGTTGGGATTACAATTTGCACACCACACCATTCACCCTTGGAAGTCTACGATGCAAGGTTTTTGGTACTTGTGCAATTAGTTACCATTGCCACAACCTAATTTTAGGCAGTTTCATTACCCTAAGAAGAAATTCCATCCGCTCAGTAGTTACCCCAAACCCCTGCCCAAGCCCTGGAAAGTCCCTAATCTCTGCCTCTGGATTTTCCTATTCTGGACATTTTGTGTAAGTAGGTTGTACAATATGTGACCTTTGTGCCTGGCTTCTTTCACCCAATGTTTTCAAGACTCTTCTATGTTGTAGCATGCAGCAGCGTCTTGTTTATTTTTATTCTAAAGGGTTATTCATTGAAAATGCCACATTTATTTATCTATCAGTTGATGGACATTTGGGTTGTAGCAGTATTTTTGACTTCATTATTTTGAAAAAGCCTATTTATGTGGTAGAAATTAAAATGAAGAAAGAACTTACACACTGAGGATTCTCACTCCCATTCCTTTTCCCCTCCACTCTCAATCAATAAATATTTAATTGGTTTTTGCTAATCCAGTTTCTTTATGCAAACGTGAGCAGTACGGATAAATATACTTCTTTTCTCTGTCACTCTGAATGTGGCATGCTCTGTGCTCTGTGCACTGCTCTGCTTGAAACTCTCTACTGAACATATTTTGGAGTGTCCTTCAAATCAGTGCCTACAAATATTCTTCAATCTGATTTTGTTTGAACAGCATCATCAAGGCAGAACTGATACACAGTAGGCAGCATCTGCTAAGTAACAACTAGGTCAGTTCTGGCACGTGTACTCCCCCATGAAACCGTCTCCACTTGCCTCTGCATTTGTTTTCTGTTGCTATGCAACTAGTTGCCCCTACGCATAGTGTTTTGAGCAACCTTCATTTATTATCATGCAACTTTGGACCTGGTACCTTGGTTCTCAGCTCGGGGTTTCATGGGCTGAAATCCTTGTGTTGGCCAGGCTGTGTCTCCTTTGGAGCTCAGCACTGCCCTTGAAGGTCATTCCGTTGTGGGAGGAGCAGGGGTTGCAGGGCAGAGGTCTTCATGTCCTTCCTGGGTATTGTCTCAGCTTCCGCAGGCGCCCTCTGACCTCAGTCCTGTGCCTCTCACCACATAGCAACCAACTTCTTCAAAGCGCTGGAGAATCTCTCTCACCTAAGGTGGAGTCTCAGAAAGTAATGAAGTGAAGGGAGTGACCATCTGATGGGTTTCACAGAGCGCATCTGTCCTCTAGGAGAGAAGACTACGTAAGACATATAGAGCAGGTAATGTGACTTTTTAGACCATGTGTGAATTCTGGCTAACATGGTCAAAGACATTCTCCTTTCCGATATTTAGTAGATTCCTTTTGTTCAAGCTTTGCTTAAAATCTAGACATCTATGTTCAAGGACTTCTGTTTTCACATGCTGTCTTTATTGTTTTATTATCAGAGTAATTCTAGGAAAGAGAATTCTAGGTTTTGCACCCATGAATCCAGGTCAGTGGGTTTCTTAGAAGTGTATTATTAGGTCTCCAAATAGGTAGGGATTCTCTGAATGTCTTCCTACTATTTATTTTAAATTTGATTCCATTATGTTTAAAGAAAAAGACGATGATGTCAGTCTTTTTAAATTCATGTTTTATGGCCCCTTACAGGGTCCATCTTGGTAAATGATTTGTATACAATTAAGAATGTACATTTTGTTGTTGTTGTTGCTCTGCGGAGTACTATATAAATGTCAATTAGATCAAAGTGGTTTAAAACGTGTAAATTTTATATATCCTCAATGACCTTGTATCTAATTGTCCTATCAATTATTGAAAGAATATTAAAATCTCTCACTGAATGAGGAATTTATATATTTCTTGTTTTCGTTCTGAGGTTTTGCTTCCTGTACTTTTAAGCTTTGTTATTGTCTACATAGACGTTTTAAGTTTGATTCTGATGTGCATTTGTGTTGTTTCTTCATGTCTCTTTGCTTAGGGGTTCTTGCATATGCCGGTTAGTAGTTTTCATTGAATTTAGGGGAAAAACACCTAATAATTATTTCTTCAAACATTTTTTTCCTTTCTTTTTGCTCTCCAACTTCTATTACATATATATTAGGTTATATGAAGGTGTCCCAAAATTCACTGATGCTTTTTATGCTTTTAAATGATCTTTTAATTTGATATTTCATTTTGAATAGTTTTTATTTTTCTTCTGCAATGTCCATCAATTAAATGTAGTGGTTTTTGCTGTTGTTTTTTGAATCTCAGCATTTTCATCTTATTCTTTAGAAATTTGATTTGGATCTTTAAATAATACTTTCTATGTCTATTTCATTTTTGAACATGTTAAGCATTTGTTTATAACATGTGCTTTAATGTTCCATGCTATGTCTAACACTAATGTAAATTCTGGAGAATTTTCTAATTTTTAATCTTGTTTGTGAAAATTTTTTCCTGTTCTTTTTTTTTTGATAATATTTGAATGGCAGAGATTGAGAGTTTTATCTTACTGTAAGATGGATGTTGTTTTAAGATGTATTAGGCAGGTCTGGAACAATGTTTAAGGTAGGACTAATTTTTTTCCCATTCGTGAGAGAATACTCTTGTGTATTCTACTGTCAATATTGAGGTTTGCAGTTCTGGTGCAGACAGGTGATTATCCAGGTCCTACGTCCATAGGGGGCCTATTACTAATAATCATTTCAAATGGTTCTTTACACACTGTGTTAGACTTTCATTCCTGTAACAAATACCTGAGGGGACCCAACTTATAAAGAGCAAAGGTTTATTTTGGCTTGTAGTTTCAGAGGTTTCAACCCATGACTGAATGGACACATTGTTTCAGGTTTCTGGTGGGAAGGCAGCCATCATGGCAGGAATGCATGGTGAAGCAACACCTCTTCCATCATGGCAGGAAGATGAGAGAGAGAGAAAGACACCAGGGCCCCATGGTCCCCATCAAGGACACACCCCCCATGAGCTGAAGGCCACCACTACTTGAAGTGGGTCCCACTACTTGAAGGTTGCACCACCTCTCAACATGGCCAGCCTTGCACACATGGACCTTTGGGGGTCACTTCAGATCTGAACCAGAGCATCCACTTTCGGGTAGTTTTCCCTCAAACGTGATGATCAGGTGAAAGAAGCTAAAGCAACTTAGCACTCAGGGTGTTTGTCTCCCATCTCTCAGGAGTCACTCTTGCTGATGGCAGTTGTTTTGCCAATTATTATTTTACATGTTTTATCGATTTTGTTGTTGTTTGAGGTAGAAGGGAAAATCTGGTCCTTGGTACTTCACCTTGGTTGGAAGTGGAATTCCACTGAGTTTAATTCAATTGTATAGATTTTCCATAGTTTATATAGCTAACCCCCTATTGCCAAACCTGCATAATCTTAATTTTATTTTTGTGCAAGTTTAACTACAGAACAGAGTTCAGGTTTGTGACAACTGAATGAAAAGGTGAGTGGATCCATCGTTTTAGTGGATATTTCTAGATTTCCTTCCAATGATAAATTTTATGCTATTCTGCATTCCCTCTAACAGTGTTTGATAATGAATACCTTCCATAGGTCTGAGATTATATTCAAAAGGAAAAAAGCTTCAGTATTTAGTGAATATTTCACTAGGTTTTTACCATCCTGACCGTTTTGTGACACAGCAACAAATTATCACAAGGATAATAAATCTGTTCACAGAGTAGGTGATGCTCTTCTCCTGGTCTCAGCATTATCAACTACATGCTCCATTCTTTTATTTGATGTCAATGTTTCAAGAAACAGTTGAATGTTATCATACTTTGTTTTTTACATGAAAGACATAATTCTTTCTGTTGGGAGAGTTTATTTCCATTTTCTTGGTTTAAAGGTTAAGTTTATTAGGTCACTTCTGAGGACAGTTACCCCAGACAATATTTTAACCACATGGTCCCCTTCCAAGGATCAAGGCACAATATGAAGGTTTACCATGTCAGATGAGAATGCCTCCACCAGCACAGATAACCCTCTGCTTCTGAAAGTATGATAGTATTGACGTTTATGCTGCTGTTATAGCCCCATAAACCTGTTATAAGTTGAAGACCTCAGGTTGGAAACACAGCGAGTCCACCTGAGGTCCAGAGCAGCACAGCGCATTGGGGAGTAAGGGCTATTAGCTGTTGCCCAGCATTGCAAGAAGGTTCACATAACACCAGCTTGAAAAAAGATGGAAATTCAACATTTAGGCTACTTTTCTACTAAACATATATCTCTTTCACACCATCATAAAATCAAAAAATTATAACTCAAACTCAAAACTGCAGCCATCTGCATAATTCCATGCCCCTTGTTAGTACATAGGATCATCCTCTGGCATCTGCTCATACGGGCCACACATGGAACCAAGTGGTCGTGTACAGGTATGTTTTAAAAAGCAAATGATTTAAAGTTGTCAAGACTTGAGCATTACTTCTGTCCTACAAATATATTGCCTATGTAATTTCAAATCTTTATTTGTCCCCTAGTTTTAAAATGTCTTTGTCCCTTTTCCTAACTCTAGGTAGTGAATTCAGATGCTGTTAGTGGCAGTGACTGCCCCACGTAGTAGGTGAGGAGCAGCAGCTCTTGCAGCTCTATGTGAAGATGCTCATGAAAAACAGCAGGAGGGGGGTTGCATGCACTTATTCCTTGTGATTCTAGTGGCACTCTTCCAAAGTAGCATTCCACAAAGATGGTCCATCCATCCCTACCTCCCTTTCTTTCTTTTTTGCGGCCATGACCAATCTCTTCTGTATCATAGACCATCTATTAAGAGATTCCACTCACACCCCAAATGATCAAAAAAAGCAAGAGCGTTGATTATGAACAGTTTTAAAATGATTCCTTATCCTTGCCTATGCAAGCTGGAATGGAAATATTTAGAAACAAAAACAGTTAAGATCTCAAATCAACAGAGCTAAATTGTTTACTTTATGGGAAAAATATGACCTTTTCTTTACTTCAACTGCCTCTTCAAGTTATAATTTCAACACGAAATATAGATTTAAATTTAATTCAAATAATATTTACAATAATTACTTTTCTGCAGAATAAAACCTAGGGAAATATCTTAGAGGCAAATTACTAAGAAATCAGCAAAACTTCCTTTTTTATGACAGTACGGATTATTCTTCAAATAGTTGCAAAAATAAGAAAAAAGTTCAGTAATGACAAAAAAATACAGAAACATTATAGGGAATTGCTTGGCAGTGATTACAGAATGCCTGTAGCATGAAGGAACATTTTGTGATTTATTTGTCACTTCTAAGAGGATGAAGGAACTAATTTAAAGTCATTTAAAATTATATTTATAAAACTGAGGTGGATGAATGTTTCGAAGAGTCATTTTGTGCATATATAGGCATAATGGATCTGATTATCCAGTATCCAATCATTATATTGGAAAAATATTTGTCTTAATAAGGTCAAGTACATTTTTTATGTCACCGGTAGAGATTCTGCCGGTGAGGATATATCCCAATTTCTCATGATTATTATCTTATCCTCAAAATATATTTGTATTTCGAATCTGACGTTAGTATTCTTTTAATTTAGAAGATACTGACACTCAAACATCGTGATCAATAGCAACAATTGAGTACAGTAATGATCTGTAATCTCGCCCTGTGAGATGAGTGACGGGAACCCTGAGACTGAAGATTACCGGCCATTCATCATATGCTGAATAGAACAGCCTGTGCAGCAGGCGTGAGTCGTGGGGTGGAACTGAAAACAGATCAGCCAGTTCGTTGGTCATAATGGTGGTCACTTTGGTGGGGAGAGGACACAGAAGACAAGGGCATCCAGAACTTCTTGTTTGCCTTAAGAGGAAGACAAAGTCACCTGAGCATGCATGCTGGACACAGGTGGGGACCAGAGAGCGCAAGGCAGGATGGGGCAGCTTG
This sequence comes from Glaucomys volans, assembly GCA_020662805.1. Classification (NCBI taxonomy): domain Eukaryota; kingdom Metazoa; phylum Chordata; class Mammalia; order Rodentia; family Sciuridae; genus Glaucomys; species Glaucomys volans. The sequence continues at coordinate 865,248 of JAJEJO010000080.1, forward strand.
GGAAGTGCGGGAGCTGAGCCTGGGGAGCCATGGGGTGATGTGGAGCATCATACAGGAGTGGTAAGCAGGCTTCGAAGGACAACACAGTCAGGGGAGGGCACCCAGCTGCTGAGGGACGGGGACCTGGTGCCTTACCTTGTGCTTGAGGAACAGACAAGGGTCAGGTTTGCCTGCCATCTGGTGAGATGGCATAGGTGGGTCAGGTGTGGAGGTGCTCAATGCACTCCCTGAAGGTTTGAATTTCAGTTCTCTTCTGTGCTGAGTTAGGACATAGAAAAAGTAAGAGTCCAAATTTTCAATGCTTTAGCAATCCTTATCAACCACTCTGCCCTTTCCATTCATAAACCCAGTGAGGCAGGAATGCTTTAGAGAAACCTCTCCAGATTGAAAGTCAAGTTCTTTGAATTCTGGAACAAACTGTGTTACATATTAATAATATGGACTTGTGCAAATCATTTTAATCCTCTGTAGTTTGACTTTTGGATTGTAAAATGGAATGGTAAAAGTAATTCAATTCCCAATTTTTCAAGAAATAAATTCAGACAATAAATACACAAAGCATGACAGCATTAGGAATATCAAGAGTACTATTATCAACATGAGATTCTCCCCGCTCTCCAGAAATCTCCAGGTGAGTTCTTACAGGTACAGGGCTGCCTTCACCCACCCATCCGTTCAGCTGTGTCCTGGATGCTGAGAACAGAACAAGAAGACAAATCCCAAGGATCATGGAGCTTGTAGTCTAGGGAGGGTGTACATTAGATTACCGGGGCTGCCACCAACAAAGTCCTGCAGTCTGTGCAGCCTGAGTAACACTTTGTGGGAGGCTAGACCACAGTTCTGGAGTCAGATCCAGGGGTCAGCAGGGAGAATTTCTTATGAGGACTCTTTCGTGGGCTCATAGATAACCATCTTCTCTCTGAGTCTTCACATGGTCTTTCATATGTGTGTGTGTGTGTGTGTGTGTGTGTGTGTGTGTGTGTGTGATGTGCATGGTAATCTCTTCCTATAGGGACACCAGTGATATTGGATTAGGGCACTCACACGACCTCATTTTACCTTATTGAGGCCTTAGATCCAAATGCAGTCACTTTCTTAGGAACTGAATATTAGGGCTTCAACATACGAACTTTGCAGGGGCACAATTCAGTTCATCTAAGAGAGACAAATATAAACAAATGAAGGCAATAATCAGGATAACATGGTATTGAGCCATTTAAGAGCTGCTACAGGCCGGACGGTGAGGATGTGCCCAGGTTGGCAGGTGTTAGGGACTGTCCATGTGCGATTGCTCACTGCAGACAGAGCCGTGACAAAGATGCTGCTGCAGGTGAGCTTCTGGGCTTCAGAGACCACACTGTGCCTCTTGGAGGGCTTAATGTGGGGCCTGCAGCTCAGCACACAGGGCAAAGGCAGCTGGCCTCCTTCTATGACAAGGACTGAGGTTTCCCTGGGGGTGTAGGGGTTGTGTGCTTGCTGTGGACCCTATATAGCCACTCAGAGGGACTGTGGGAGGTGTCCTGACTCCCTGCCCTTAGCATAGAGGCCTGGGAATAGTTGGAATCACAGCCACCAACAGAGGGAAGCAACTGAGCTAAGAGAACTCCAGGAGGGGTTTCCCTTGAAAAGGGAGCATCTGGTGAACTCCTCCTAGACACCTTTAGAGTAAGAGTTATTTAGCATTTGCCAGTGTCCATGGAAACTGTGCTTGCTTACATCGAGACCTGTTGGGTAAAGACATCTCCCTTGCTTTCTTTTCCTACCTGGTTTCATTTCCACCAGGAGGGCTGTGGAGGACTGCTGACCAGCTGGCCCCTGGAGGATGAGCTGTCCTGGCTCATCCTCTAGAGGGTTGGGGGAGAAGGGAGCAGCAGATGGGTGTAAGGGCAGTGGGGAGGGGAGAAAAGGCAGCTTCTCAGTGAACTTTGGGAGACCTGGTATTTCAGAGTACAGGTTTTGCCTTTCAAGAAAATACTGGTTATATAGACATTGGATCCACGAGTTCTTTCTCTACTGCAAAGGACCAGTTGGGATGTATTATAGGCTTCGCTGGCCAAGAGAAATACCAAGGATATTATTTGTAGATGTTTATATAACAAACAAGCGAACATATTAGCACAATTTTCTTATTGATGAAATCCAGAACATGACGATTGAGAAAAAACTTTATTAATACAGGTCTCCTTATGGTAAGAGTGGAATCCTTTCTTTCAGGGGACATTTTTCCTTATTTGGAGTTGAAGTTAGTCTTCACTATCATCAGATGGACTGTAAATGTTCAATCTGTACATACCACCCTTAGTTTGAGGGCCTCCAGGCCATAGTTTGCCTAGTTTGATGAAGCTGGTATTAAAAAAAATTAAGTCCTACTTAACTTTATTATTGCATTAACAAGAGGGGAGCAGACAGAATGTGAAGGCGCTGTGGGCAGAGAAGGATTCAATTTGAGGAGGCGGAGTTGGGGTGACTGCATCAACCCAACTGGCACAGAGACGGAGCAGAGGACTCTGGCTCCCCTCCTCTGACTGAATGCCAGAAAAGCAAGAATCAGAATAGATGGGAGGTCCTGTGACCCCACGCTGCCCTTTTATACTTTCCCTATCAGTCATTCAGCAAGGGATCTTCATTTTTGGTGTGTACCTATTCATAATCACTGAGGTGGAAGAGTGTGCAAATATTCGTCAGTGTCTTCCTGGACTTAAAGATAGTGTAAAAGCCACGGTCCTGAGCTTGCCAAGTATCACTGACTCCTAGGTTGCAGTAGTGTGGCTGAGTGCATTGGGGTGGGAGGCAGGGCCTTGAAAGTGAAGAACTACAGGGAACACGTCAAGGTGATGAATCCTGACATGTGGGGGAATGGCTGGGGAGTGCTGGGCAGGGGCAGTTCCAAACTGCAGACCCATGATCTACCACATGTGGGATTTGTGGCCAAAATATTCACCCATCCAGCAGTGGTTTGCCAGCCAGGGCCCTTGAACTTTCTGCATGGCACAGGTAACAGAGTTATAAATATAAGCAAAGGTGAGCTATTAATGTAAGAGGAACATTAATGCACTTATCCTGAATAATTGCATATTGAATAGGCCAGTGGTGTCCCTAAGACCTGTATGGAATACAGTGTCCATCACAGCCATTCATCCATGATGCTGTTGACTGCCGGCACTTGGCAATTTTGTGTTGTATTCAGATCACTTGTTATTCCTTTTGTAACTTTTTTTTTTTAATCAGTGGTCTCTTTGTTAAGAATAAAGGCTATAAATGTGCAAAATCTTTAAAAGGCAGAAACAAACTCGAGGTGAAGGAGCACTTGTTATTTTAAATCCACATTTCCTGCACCATATAGTCCAGATCTGAGAAAACACAACTGCAGGACAGTAGTGTGTGGTCACGTAGTGCCTGCGAGTGTTCAACACCAGCGTAACTGAAGTCAGCCTGGGTAATCTGTGAGACTGCAGAAATATTTACTGGAAACTTGCTGAGTTTGCAATCACACTACACGGTCTGAGGTTGCCAAGGCTTGTGGGGGAGAAATTCTCCATTCCACGATGTTTTTGTCTTGACAGCAATGTTATTATTTATTTTTTGGTGATATATCAATAGGATATAGATCCACCAAACTGTATTTCCATAACTCCATGATGCAATCATGCTCACCATTTTACTTAAAAAATAAGAGCTCTTCTATTTTTATCCTCATTTCATTCAGCTCAGTGAATTAAGCTTTCCAACTCTCCTCATCTGTTTCAGTGTGGTGTTGTGCATTTAAACTTCTCTTATTTTTCTTTTGTCAGTACCTTGTTTTGGGTTCTCTGCTTTGCCAGTTGTGATTTTTTGACTTTAAGTTTTAGGTAGCATTAAGGAAAAATAAAAAGTTTAGCACATAACTTGAGCATATTTAGGAATCTAAAGAGCAATTTAGATCAACTTATGAGCCAGGAGTATTTTCTCTTTTTTTTTTTTTCACCAGATCCTTAACTAAATACATCAAGTGACATGAAGTCCGTAAGGAAACAGATCTTATTCTTCTGAATATCATTTTGTTAGAAAAGCAGAGAAGACACAGGGACTGAATTAGAGACAAATTAACTCATTGAAGTCTGCAATCAGCTTAGAATTTTAAGGTGTATGTTATTGATCTGGAAGTCTGAGTCTCAGGGTAAGTGCATATGTTTGTATCAGTAGTCATCCGTGTTCTTCGAAAAGCCTTATGATCACCAGTATCCCTCTGAAGTTGAAAAGAAGTGCAATATTTCAAACATTCCTAGTCACCCAGCACAGGATTCCCAAGTTTTTCTGTTATGGAATCACTTGGGCATTCTCAGAAATCCCCCGTCCATGCCAGAGCCAGCATTAGTTACAACAGAACATCTGTGGATAGGAGTCAGCATCTGGCATTCTTTTTTTAAGTAGTCTTTGTTAAGAGCAGTGGAGATTTACAGCAAAACTGAGCCGGGAGTGCTGAGGATTTCCACATTCCCTGTTCCCAGACACACGCAGCCTCCCACGCTGCCAGCATCTTGCACCACAGCAGAGTGCTGGCTGCGACCGATGACACACCGCTATTGCCTAACCTTCCCAGACTTCAGTGTGCTGCAGGTCCCAGCCCTGCCACGGGGTGTAATCAGAGTTGAAATGCCCTGTTTGCATCCTGTGTTGCCCTTGGCATTTATAGACCAAGTCCATGCTGACTGATCAGAGGTCCGTGGGCATAGTTACTGGCAAATTTTTTGAAGATCAAATTATGACTAGGAAATCCACTTCCAGAACCATGAGATCCTGTGAACACCCTCCTCTCGTGAGGGCTCTTCCTGTTCTGGATGTGCGTGGTCTCTCAGTGTGCTCAGGCAGTGCGCTCTCATGGGCAGTGTTGACGTCAGAATTGGATGCCCAGGGCAGACTTTGCAAACAACATTTTAAATTACTTTTGAAATTTATTTTTCTTTTCCAAAAATAATCTTTAATTTCAAAGTGAAGGTAAAATGTAGAAAAAGCACTCTAATAAGGAAGCAGGTAAAGAACCCAGGATTGCTACTACCGACTGTAGACACCTGGGCAGTTAAATTGAGCCTGAGGCCAGAGCAAGCCCACCTCAGCATACCTCTGTGTCCAGGGCTCCTCTGACACCCAAGGGCAAGGAGGGTTGTATGTGTTTTCACCAGACTGGTGACGGCGAGTCAGTGGGCTGGGCGTTTCCCTTGTTCATAACCCCAGCGTTGCTAGCACATGCCAAGAAGTGCCCAGCTTTTCCTGAAGTGAGTGTCCAGCAGTGCCCATGTGGATCGGGCACCCGTTCCTCCCACAGGCACACTGTACCAGGAGTCCTTTCTCTCACCTTTCTTCTTAGTGAAATTTCGGCTCACTTGCTTTAAAAAAAATCCATATATTACAAAGCATCTCAAAACCAGTTTCACAGAAAAACAGGGAAGAAAACAAAAAGTACAGGACAGGCTGAACCATTTCTGAATTGATTATGCAAGTGGAACTTCGACTTTTAAAGTTCATATTCTTTACACATATTGACAGAGAGGCTGAGAAAAGAACATGAGGCTGATCAGTCAGGGAAATTACAGGCTGGCCTTCAGGATGTGATTGCACCTGATTTCTCTTATAATAAGAGTACTTCAGCTCATTAAATCCCCCCTTGGGAGGAGCATATATGTATATATGTGTGTGTGTGTATATATATATATATACATATATATATACATTCACACACACACACACACACACACACACACGTATACAGAGATGGAGAGAGAGAGAGAGAGAGAGAAGACAGACCCAAGAGATACACCGAGAGAGAACTTATATATAATACTCCTGGTAATTAATAGTATTTCATGTGAGCAGTGGTTTACATTTAACTATTTAATTACTTAACCCTAACCCTAACCCATTCCATTCATCTGTCCATCCACCCATCTTGCCAACTGAGCAGCTCCAAGAGTTTACTGGGCCCTCTCTCCAAACCAGGTGCTGTTTGGTTACTGGTACTTCAGAGAGGAGCAGCGTGCCACCAGCTGATGGTCCTGGTGTCTCAGGTCACCCTGGCTTTACAACAGATGCAGCTCCTACTGCAGGCAACGGGGAGCCATGGGCACTTACTTGTGGAAGAGGGACGTGAGGGGTGTTTTTCTGTGAGTACATTTGCTCCTAGAAAGGACTCTCTGCTGGCAAGGAGAGGGAGGGACCGCAGCAGATGTGGTGGAAGTGGACACATCAGAGCAGAGTCACTGTTTCAACCAAAGAAGAACACGGCAGTCCTGAAGACCCCCTGGGCTAAGGGGAGGCGGGGAGGGCAGCCTGCAGAAACATCTGGAGATGGAGTTAAAGCACCACTTGAATGGGTGGGGAAGTGAGTAGATGAGGGTGGAGTGCAAAGTCTTCTAGATTGTGGAGGTGATGAGTGCTGCCAAGACAACCACTGGGTCCTTTCCTCTTTCTTGGGTTCAACAGTGGCTCCATCCTGCTCTGGATTCACCATGCCTCTGGACTATTTATTTAGGTTTGCTCTGTGACAATGCTCTTCTCCACCAATCAGCTATTTGTTCCCCAGCTTAATCCTACCAGTAGGTTTTTATTGTTTCCATTTTAAAGAGGAGGATACTGAGGCACCAAAAGTTTCAGTAAGGTCCCCTCTGTCAGGCACTGTTCAAACCCGCAGACCAGAGCAGAGCCACTGTGGTGGGGATCACACTCTGCCAGGGCCAGGGGAGTCGTCCAGGGAGATGGACTGAGCAGTGTGGCCTGTCTAGCACTGGTCACTTGAGGCTGCCTGTGGGGAAGGAGCGTATTTTAGGCAGATGAGGTTAGCTTTGAATGGTTGAACCTCTGGGACAGTGAATTGAATGAGATGTTATTTACTTTCTTATTTATTGCAAACAAGTTGTAAATTCAAACTTTATGTTTTTGAGATAAGTTCTCACCTTGTTGTTGAGGCTAGATTTGAACTTGCCATCCTCCTGCTTCAGTCCCCCAATAACTGGGATTACAGCCACTCAGCAGGACACATGGCCAAACAAAGGGTTATTGAGGTTTTACATCCCAAATGCTAGTTTTGAAAGCAATGGTTGTCTGAATGACTATGTAAAAGTTGGGAAAAATGCAGCCTAAGAATTCAGAATTTTAATGAAGTTTATTTCTAGAATATGAGCTCAGACCATGGACATGCAAGGTTGAGGAAGACCTTGAAGTTTTCCTTAATTATGTTCATAGACATGTAAAGTGATTGAAAAGCTCACTCTGGAGCAAACCCCCGGGCTCACAGAGAACTATTCTCTGGGCTCACAACTTCCCTTGGTCCCCAGCTCCGACTTCTCTCTGTTGGACCGTGTCACCTCACCTGAGCCTTCGCTTACACTCTTGACGTGCATGGAGGAGAGAGGAGAACACAATCTCTTTTTCACATTGGTGGTTTTCCCTTCTCTCTTAAGCCCCCCTTTTTTTTTGCCCCTCAGTCTTCTCTCTAAGAACAGCATTTTCAGTTTCTTTACTGCTTTATGTTTCTTCATATAATAGGCAGTTGAGATTCCCTCCAATTCCGCTTGAGCTACGTGTTGATAGGGAGGGGGACTGAACAGGTGCAAGCAACCTCTGCATGCATGCATGCTCTGGCTTGCTTGGATCTGGTGGCAGTGTTCCTTGTATGGACAGTCCCCTTGATCCTGGAGCTGATGAGTGCCTGCTCAAACGGGCTTGCTTACAGCAGGCAAGACAGAGCCCTTGCATTTCCACAATTAAAGGAATTTACACCAACAGCATTTCCCACCTTCTTTTTCTTAGATAGGACTGCAGAGGAGTCATGCCCACAGGAGGCCACGGGCTCCTGGCATCTGTGAGTATGTTAGTTGCTTTTTCGCTGCTGTGACTAAAGGACCCCACCAGCACAGTTGTCTGGGAAGGAAAACTTTATTTGGGGGTTCACAGTTTCAGAGGTCTCAGTCCATGGATAGTGACTCTATTCCTTGTTGCTCAAGGTGAATCAGAATGGCATGAAGAAAGAGTGTGATGGAGGAAAGCAGCTCACATGGTGATCAGAGAGCAGAAAGAGGCTCCATTCTCTAGATACAAAACATATAGCCCACAGCCATGTCCCCAATGAACCACTTCCTCCAGCCACACCCACTCGTGCCCAGTGACCATCAGTTAACCCCATCAGGGATTAATTCACTGATTAGGTTAAGGCCATAACCCAATCACTTCTCCTCCAGACCTTGCATTGTCTCAAATGGGAGCTTTTTGGGGACACCACATCTAAACCACAACAGTGAGGCCTCTGATACTCATGAAACATTTTGACATGTACACTTTTCTCAAGATAGGATCCATAAACTCAATGTGTCTGTGACTCTCAAAATGTGAAGAGCTGTTGACCTGTGATTGTTCTGTTCTGGAAGGTGTCATCTCCCAAGCATGGCCACCTCCCCCATCTTCCTCCTCTGTCTGGAACTGTTTGTAGCTCTCATCAGCTCTCCTCACTTGGAATAACGTGGAGTACAGGTGCACAGTTTGGTGAATATTTAATTTATGTCTTAAAAAGTGTGTTTTTGGTCATTCATCAAGCTTTACCTAACAGGGCTTACAGAACCCACCCTCTACTCTAGACAATTTGGGACCGGTTAAAAAGCTTTTTGTTGGCAATTTGGTTAATCTCATAAGCCTCAGCTTTTCTTGTCTACAAAACAAGAATAATAGTATGATTATCATGTGCTTATGCAGAGAATTAAATTAAAAAACATACATGAAAATGCTATTCACTCAATAAAGACTTTTATTTTTATTTTTTATTTTTTTTTTTGCCTCAATCAATCCTCGGTGATAGATACATTTCCAAGTTCTTTACAATTAATAATGCATTAAGTCCTCATAACAACCTTCAGAGGAAAGCACTGCAATCATCATCATCCCTGATTTGCAAGAAGAAAATTGAAGTTCAGGCCAGTGGAGACTCAGGTCACTGACCTAGTGGAAGAGCTAGGCTTGAGCCCCTCCGTCCACAGCATGCATGGCTTTTGCTTATTTGAGCTTACTAGTGTGCTCTGAGATGCTGTCTTCTACCAGCATGAAAAAATAATCCACAGAGGGAACTTCTGAAAACAGGGACCTAGGTTTTTCTGCACCACGTTCCTGGGCCCTGTGCTCTTCAAGGCTGCCTCCAAGATGAACAGGAGATTCTTTACTCTAGAGCTGATGATTAGGGAACCAGCTATTGACAGTTCTGCTTCCCTAAAACCCTCTAGAAGTATCAGCTTGGCAAAGTTGGGGGTCAGCAGCAAGGTGGTACCTCATTGCTTGTGACAGGCTGGCCATTGTAGGCCAGCCACCCAGACTCAACCTGTGTAGCTAGCAGGGACGCAGGACAAGCTCCCACCTCGTGGGATTTCATTCCCAGGGGAGGTTTGGAGGCAGCCACTGATTCTAAAATGTGGGCAGGAGTCAAGGCATCTTGGTGTTTATAGAAATCACACCCCGGAGCACATGTGCTCTCTTTAGATGGGGATTTAGTTCAAGCTGGTGATTAACGAGTATCTTAGAATCTGTGTATGTAGAACAGTCATGTAAACTCTACATGGGGTGAACACAGCAGTCATTAACTTGATGATAAATTTTCTTTCTAGTCAAACTTTCCAGTGTTTCTTAAACATGATGTTTATGTAAAATTTATTTATAGCGGATTTTTACCCCCACTCAGTAATCACTGAAGAGGGATATATTACATACATACATGAACTGTCTCCTTCTAATTCCAGCTAACACCTTTGTTATTTATACCAGCGTGTACAAGTCTCTCTTCATGACATAACATCTGTGGCTGGAAGAATGGTTTTGTTGGCAGAAATGAGTAATGCATTTGGAACCAAGCAAAAGAAGAGATCAATCATGGAAGAGAAAAATAATCCTTCTCCATACATTGGATGTGCTTCAAGCCAAACTCATGCACTCGCACACACATCCACAGAGCACCTTAGAGCTCTTGCTGGCTGCTCATAGGTGGTGACTCAGTGAGCATCCGGGCTGCATGTCCTCTCACGGATGACCTTGGCACATTCAGGGGCCCTAGGACTTACCCCATTCTCCACCAAGGTGGCTCTATTAATGAGTGGTTTGTGTACATGACATTTCATCTTTGTCCTTATCATGATACTTTGTAAAATCATGGGCATTTGCTGCAAAATTATAACAATCAAATTTTATCAATTAAACATCTTAAAGTAACATCTTCCAAGTTTATTTGGTGAATAAACTCAACTTCTTACTAAAACATAAACATACATTTTCCTAGCTGTATTTTTGCCAAAATGAAGCAAATTTTCATATAAATGGGGTTCCAAATGAAAACCCCAGTTTATGAAAGAAACTCTTCTTTTTTGGGATTATGTGTATATAAGAAACAACAAATCTACTATATGTGCACTGTAAAAAACTTGGAAGATACAGAAAAGTGCAAAGAGAAAAAAATAAATAAAATTTGCTATAATCCACCTCTTGGGATGTCCTCTGGAATCAACAATCCAGAATGGAAGTGCTACATTTGAAAATAATGAAAGCTGCAGAAATTGCTTGGGAGAAAAAAAAATTAAGTAAAATATTTAAAATATTATTATATTTAACAATGATTAAATGTGTAATTCAATAATTGATTATTATGCAGTAATTGTTCATTTTCATTCTCTTAAATTTTATAGCTTCAGGTGAAAACCAAAGTGTAAATTTCCAGAGAAGCAGAAGCACCGTGTGCCTTCCAGGTTACCATGCTAGAGTCAGGCAGGTTGTACACCTCTCCCCAGTGTCAAATTTTTCTTGAGACTTACAAATCCCATGAAGACTGTAAGAATGTCTATAATTCAAAAAGGTGAAGCCAACTCATATGGGCAGTGTAGCGGTTTGGAGTGATTTCAGTAGTCCTGGCAAAGCATGTCAGGAAGAACCACTTGTGTTAATTATCTTCTCTTCCTTTCCAGAGTCCTGTTTCGAATAGGAAACAGCAGGTCTATAAGTAATGCTGAAGGACCTAGGGATTTGCCAAGAGGGCAAACGGAAGAGCACACATAGCAGATCCATTTCCAGATTCCCAGTATGAGAAAAAAATAAATTCTAAAATTTATGAAAGATAATTGCCCTTGATCCCTTGCTGGAATATTGTAGATAAATATGTCCTCCAGGTTAGAACCGTAAAGATGCTTTCCATCCTCTGGATGTGCTCCAGGCCTTAGGTTGGCTCCTGAGTTCTCTTCTCCTTCAAATAGTCCACAGGTTCTGCTCTCTCTTCTAAGTAGAAGCCCACCCGGCAGGACTCAGTTCTAAGATTGCTGCTCTTCCCATTCTAAATACTGCCCTTTTAAAGTCTCCTCTAGTCTAGGGACTGCATTCCTAACAACAAAGTAATGGTTCCAAATTGGCATCTCTGACTTCACTCTCTTCCATATGCGCTACTCCTATACTTCCACCTGTGAGCCAAATGTCTTCTTTAGGATGTCCCCAGGTCACCTTCAGTGTATGATGCACCAACAGAATTTTTTTCTTCATCTGAAACCTGCAGGTGATAACATTTGAATTGCCATAGACTGAACGTCTTGCAGGATGACTAAATTTCTCAGTTCCATGTTGTATTTAACACGTTTTCTCAACAACAATCTCTGTTATCTACCATTTGCTGGTTGCCATGGAGTCAATAGCCCTGCCAGGCTGATAACCTACCTGTGACTGGAGTTTGGAAGAGTTGTGCCCAGTTGGCTCTGAGCAGGTGGTCAACACCGGAATCAGAGCAGCACAGGTGATTCTGAAATTAATTGTGAACAATCGAAAGGAGGTGGTGTGTGCATTTGGTAAATGCTAGTTGAATTAGAGGGTAGACATATGGCTCAACAAAACAGTGTGGGAATAATCAGTGCAAGTTTTGTTGGCATTCAGAGGACCATCATGAACAGACCATAGGCTTAGATATTTATATGGTGGCAGTAGGAGAATAAGCTTTAATTTCATCAAAGCAGTTCAAAAAATATCTCACAAGCTTGTGTAGAAGTTAGAGAAATACAGATGGATAACCAAACAATTATGGAGATGAATAGCTCATCAAGTCAATACTTAAAAAAGTCTGGGTTGATGGAGCACAGGCAATCTGCTGAGGTCCCTAATGGCATGCCACTGGGCTCCATTTTTGATTTTTTTGAAAATTGTGTGGTATAATGATAATTTTTGCTAATATTAATGCATGGAGGTGTCATTATTACAGAGGATGACAAAGTCAGAATTCAAAGAAAATTTTGACAAATTAAAATAATGAATCACCATAATAATAAAAAGAAATTTAATGGCAGCATTGGATTTTGCTTTTAATCTAAAAAATCATTTACAAAAATATAAGTGTCATCAAGCTTGATGACATTTACTGAAAGAAAGATGTGCAGGTTTTAGCTGACTGCAAACTCAGTATGAAGCAGCAGAGAGTGCGGTTGCTAAGCCGGCTAGAGCATTCTTGGGGTGAGTCCAGTAGCCGAGCAGTGTGAATCAAGAGCAGCCACCCCCACACTGACCAGGCTGCCAGCATGGAGAGTGGTCTGCCAGGGGAGAAAACCCAGAGGGTGCTGCATCCTGCCACGCCCAGGACGGTGCAGCCCCAGGAGCACACCCCTCCCTCCCCAGGAGACCCCCAATCTCATTTCACCTCTGTGGTCCTGCCACCCTGCTCTGTGTGCCTTTAATGTCCTTCTCATTCCTTCCCAATTAAGATCCTTCTGTTCTATTCTTTAACTGTTACCTTTTCTCATGTCACCATTAGAAATAAATCTTTCTCCCCATATCCTTAAAGTTGCTTGGACTCTTACTTAACACTGATTTTTTTCAACCCTTCCTTACAGTTCATTTCCTATATTTGGCAATATTTGTTGATGCTAACTTCACATCTGACGTCACACACCATCCTGGGGCTGGTCCTCTGAGGACAGAGATCATGTCTTGTTATCGAGTTTGTCTTTCAGTGATTAGCAGACTGCTTAGGAAAGGGAATTGACCAACTTGAACATAAATCGTAGGCGATAGAATCTGAACTTAAATGAAGGTCTCAATGCACCACCACCAAGAACCAGGCTTCTCCCAGGTTGGGGGACTCTGTCAGTGCCTGCAAGGGCTACTTGTTATGCATTGTGTTCTTGAGCTTGGATTTTCACAAGCTTCCATTTCATCTCTCACAAATGGGCCAAGCTCTGTGCGAGACTGTGAAGACTCAAAGCTTTGTGCTGGCCACTTTTAACTCCTGAGGTCCATCTGAATTGTAAACCTTGACACAAGGCCTGAGAATTCTTCTTAGAGTGAGAAGATCCATTATAAATTATGTTTTGGCACCAAATGTGAGCGACTGAAGTAACAGGGCAACTCTGTAGTTTCGATGACTAATGGTGATCCAGTCTGTCCAGAATCCTCAGTCCGATCTGGAGTTCCTGTGCCTCCCTCTGCTTTCCTACTTATGTTGAAGAAAATCATAAGGTGGGTGAAAAAGCATCTCAAGAGCCTCCTAGGATTTAAGTCAGGTAACAGAGACTACAGAAATGTATTGCTCACAGCTCTGCAGGCTGGAAGTCCAAGGTGAAGGTGCTGGTAGAGTTGGTGTCTGAGGAGATCTGCTTCCAGGTTCACGGGGCACCATCTTACTGTGCTCTCAGGTGTGGAACAGGTGAGGCAGCTCCCAGGAGGACACTGATACTATTCATTAGGGCCTAGCTTTGATGACCTAATCACTTAGTCACCTTATCCATATCCAAATCACTTTGGTTTTGACCTGAAATCTGGGGACACAAGCATTCAGACCATACCCCCATTCAGCCATATCCTAGGACCAAAAACATTACAATGAGCTCAATGCTTGGGTTGTATGCATTTCACATTCTGTTCTATTGAAGTGAATACATGCAACAAAGTAAGAAAAAGAAAAGAAAACCATGAATATGTTTGATCTTTGTTAATTTCGAAGACTCCATAAAAGAAATAGATAAAATAGCTATTTTAATACTATACTGTTCACAAAGCCATGGCTTGTTTACTTGTGAACGGATGACTACCAATTCTGAGGTTGTTAGATTAAATATTTTAATATAGCTTTGTGGACAAGGAAGGGTGGCTACCTTACTAAACAAATATTGCAAAGGAGACCTTAATAAAAGTGCTCAGGTTTCGTTTAGTCTGTAAAGTCGAAGGCTTCGTATTTCTTAAGTCTTGATAAAGAGACAGGCTTCTGTCCCCTTCAAGTTCTGTCCCCTTCAAGAGACAGGTTTCTGTCCCCTTCTGTCCCCTGAGAGTTTGTTGACCTTGGAGGAGAGTAGCATCCTTCTGACCCTGGAATCCAGAATATCTTTGTCCCCATCGTCTCTGTGGTATTCATGGTGCTGCTGATGGGAAGAGTAAGATGGGATTTCTGCCAAGTTAGCATCTGAGAGGTTGAGTCCCAAGGTGGTTGGATGACTTTTAGTGGCCATGTCCCAAATCAGCAGGACACAGTGACAGTCCCCTGAGCTGGTGTAGCCCTGCTTCACAGGAAGTGATGGTTCCTTTCACTCTGTAGTGCTACATTCACCAGAAACCCACAGCAAGGACATTTCCTCTTGTGTGCTGTCTCCGTTTCTCCTGCTGATGGCAGCTATAACTCTGGGTGCTTTTCTCTGAACAGAATTTAGCTCACAGTCCTGGTGGAAACTGCCACTGAAGGGTGGCTCCCCTCCCCCACTGCTTACTCATGCACTTTGACAAATAATATTAGTCAGGTGGCGGGTTATGCTGGGGAAGAATGAGGAAGATTGAGGAACGATACCGTTCAATGCACAAAAAGGCGAGCTGAAAGGAGGGAAAGGAAGAATGGAACTTTGATTGTTAATAGATGCTTAAAGACTCCCAGAACATCATTCAATGGTGTTTCTTTTTTTTTTGCACGTGCGACGTCTTCTTTAAGATCCTTTCAAAGAAGTGTGTGTGTGTGAGTGTGTGTGTGTGTGTGTGTACAAGATGAATGTGTGCACTGGTTCATGTGGCCATCTCTACAGCTTTTCCTGGTGTTTAGAATACCTTAATAAATCAAGCTGCTCTGTCATTTTATTATACAAATGGAACCACAAATGTAAACGCATTCAACTTCTGTTAGTTTATTTTTTGTATTGAAGTAAAACATAAAAAATAATTAACCCAAAGTTAATTTGAAGGACATAATTACAATTTTAGGCAACAAATGGATGTTTATAAAACCCGTAAACACTCTTTCACAACAAGCGGACAATTAGAACATTTGAGAAATCTTCTCTTTGACTGAAATGAAGAATTGCAAGTGGCCACGAAGAACTCACCACTGAAAATGGAGAATAGATTCTAGCGAGTTGAAAGTTTAAATTTTGAGAGAAATGGTAAGAAAAATCAGCTTTGGTAAATACCAACTTCCACCTATCCCAGATGATTTTGGATTTAAACAAGGACTTATGTGGAAGTATCAGTAGTTTTGTGAATTCCTGTGGAAATTCCAACATACTTAATATTATTAATTAATAAGCCCTTGCTTTAACAGGCAAGTGGCATTCTTTGCCTTTGGTTTTTTGATTATGGTAAATTTTGAATTTACCATAAATTCTCCACTCTTCTTAAGGTAGGGTTTTATCTTAAATGAGGACTGAGGGGAGATGGTGTCGCCGTCTGTGTTATTCCCATGCACCATTGTCCAGGCATCTCTCTTGCTTACCTTGCCCACTGTCACCTTGGAGGACTGTGCATTGCTGTCCATTTCTGACTCCTAAGTACTCACAGTGACTCTTGGTCTGGAGTTTATTAGTAATTGAATACAGGCTGGTTGTTCAATGGAGACTCCGAGTGTAATTTTTTCATAAGTGAAAGCTCTTGTGTGAGTGGAAGTAGGTTGTGATATATTATGATCACAGGGTTCCATAATAAAGTGCTAATTGTAACTTGGCTTTGAACATTTGAATATTGTGTGCAAATCAGACTGCAGGAAGTGGTCACTTGGTGTACCATTGATGTGAACACTAATGTTAGTTTGCAATTTGTTTGAAGTGGCATGCCATCATCACTAATATGGTAGATCTAGTTTGTAGAACAACATTGCTTCCTCCAGGAAAAGAAATAAATATTTTGAGTCACAATTTTGGATATTGTTATTATAATTTAATGGAAAACAAAATGACACTGGTTAGATTGAGAACTTGAGCACGAAACCCAAGTGAAAGAGAATGTGCATCTGAAGCACATGATAGAATTAAACCTTTATTCATCCCTAATTATGTGGTTCACAAACTCATAGCAAAGCCTGTCTCTATTGTAACTGTGTCTGTAAAAATATTCTTAAGCCGGATTATGTTTGTACATTCAATCTTTTACTTTCTTTCTTATTTGTAATTAATCTGAAACATACAAGCTTGTAAAACATCTTACTGGCTGGAGTGGCAGCAGGGTGGAGGCCGGGTGGGGAGTCCTGGTTTCACTTAGAGCTGCCGTGTGGCGGTCGTCTGAGTGATGGATTTCAAGCGAGTGCACGAGCTTCAAGCTGGAAATGTGACAGCTGAACATGTACTGTTACTTGATCCACTCATAAGTAGTGATAGAAGCACAGTTTGTAGACAGTAGTGTAGACAGAATAGGACATCGGCCTCGACGTCCTTCCACGGTTGTTTCTGAGCTGAAGAATCCCTTTATCACTCCATCATTACTACAGGTCATGACGGTAAAAATGTAAAAGCAAACAAGAAACCAGAATAAAATGAAGCTCTAATGATTGACACAGTAACCCAGAACATTTCCTAAATGTGCCCAGAGGAGCCGAGTGTGGTCTTCTCTTCCCAACCCGGTGTGCGGTGGGAGACACTGAAGGCTATTGGGAATCCTGTGCTTGTTTTGGGGGAACTGATAATATCACATGGACAAGAAGTCTGCTTTTCTAGAACTACACTGCTGGACTTTTGGAAATGTACTGAAACCATGGGTCGTTAACATATCCAGATATTAAAGAAATCATCAAAACTTCCCAATGATAGCCACAAAGCATTTAACCCTCTCACAGCAGTTTCATCTACTTCATTGCATTTTATTTTCCCATAGAATATAGTATTAATTCAATATGATTTGATTAATTTGTGGAATTTATAACTATATTTTGATACTACTTTATTTCTTAAAATTACTTTTCAATAACTAGAACCATAAAACAAAATCTCTCTCTCTCTTCCTAAGTTTGTTCATATTTCCTTCTGCTGACATCTTTCTGTCTCTCTCTGCAGACCCACATGGCCAGACAACCACGCTCAGTCTTGTGCTGTCCACGATCACTTAGAGAGGCCCAGGGTGTGGGCTGCTCTTACCAGCAGTCAGGTGGCTAGGGAGTTCTCGAGGGTAATTGATTTGAAGAATAAATCAGCAAGTTCACTCTGGGGCTGGAAAACAAAGCCTCCCTCAGCATTTTAATAGATAGGCAATCATTAATTTTACCCCAGATTACAAGCATGCTTATAATGTTTCAACAGCTGCTGATTAATTGTTGAACAGCAATAATGGGAGGATGAGAAAACCTTGTTGATAGAAAGTTCATGAGGGTCAGCAAATTTATGTGGAACACAGCTGTCCCTTCTAACCTCCAGTGAAACTGTCAGACCACAGTTCCGCCTTGAACTTGCTCGTACGGGTTGGAGCATGCAGTTTCCCCCTCTCTTGTTTTAATAAAGTTACTGACTTATCATTATAGCTCTGGCACATTTTTATATGAATGCACTTTGTAATTTTAATATTTCAAGAGGGTTCAAAATCTACAGAATGATGGTGCACCCATTTGTGTTCCTTAAGTGAAATATCTGAGCTCATAGATTTTGTCGGTGTGTTGTGGCCAAGAGACACGGGTTAAAACGAGAGCACATGCACGCTGTTTTTTAGGTGGATATGTTCTGTAGACATTTATCCTCGTTGAGTCTTAGCTTTCCCTCTCTGTAATGTGAACAGTAACTCTTACCTTGTTCTGACATGGGAAATGAGGCAGAAACATGATATCTCCATAGACTATTCCATTAAATACATGCAACAAATATTTCTCGCCCCTCCCTGTCTCCACCATTCCAAGTGAATGTAGGATAGATTTATTTGGGAACCAAAATAAGTTTAAAAGTCATTAGGTTTTGTTTCTCAGATGTGCTACTTCTTTCTCTATTTGTATGCCATTCTGATTGTAAGGCAATTTGAGCTAAATTGTAAATACTGTATGGCAGAATTCAGAAGTACCTGGTTCATTCAAGTTTTTATGATAGTATGTGCATTTGTGTGTTTAGGGCTTAGGAATTCTTTTCATACAATGAAGTTCAACCCACACCTAACATTTCTGGATTATTGTAAAATAAATAATGAAAAAAACCATACCTAACAGGAAGTTTTTAAGTTATTATCATAGCTGTGTCAACAAAGCACCCATGGGATTACATTTGGGGAATATTTTATGTGGATAATGAGCAGCTGAGAAGCAGCATGTGACTCATAGGTACACTTGAACTTCAAGCCACTGGGACAAAAGGCGATCTCTGCTATATTCGTGGTCACAACTGTCTAGGTGGAGAGGGGCTCCTGAACTCCTCAACCAGAAACCTCCTTTAAGACGAGTCACAGATGATTGAGTCTCCCCGCAGGACAGTGTGCAGAAGACCTGGGCAAAGAGTCCCATGGAATTTCTGCTGTTGTAGCTACGTCACCCAAGAAATATTTCCTGGTTACCCAAAGGGTCAACACACCCATTTAAAAAATTCTTAAAGTTGAATTGGTTTTTAGGAGATTAAACCAGTAAATAAAGCAGTTATGCCGTGCATAGAAAAGGTGCATTCATTCAGAACCTGGAAGCAATGAAGAGAACAAATTTCCAAATCTCCTGTCTTAGAAGACATTGTATGTCAGCACCTATTGAAGCGGGCCAGATCTCCTTGAAGCAGAGATCTTTGTCTTCAAGCAAATATTGTGTAACTCCAGGATTCAGAGAGGTGACAAAATGACTAAATTTCATTTCAGTGGAAATACTTGCCTCACTGTAGGGCATTCTCTTCCGTAGGGTCAGACCAGAGCCTTGTGGAGTAGTTTGGATCATCTCATAATTATTATTTTTGAATTTTAATTTTTAAATTTCACTATGAGAGATTTTGTGGAATAGGCTTCGATTACAAACATGCCCCTCTAGCAGCACTGAACCAATTTCTCTTCCATGAAAGATGGCGCCCATGGAAGCTCCTTGCAGACTCAGCAGTCCAACACTAACCTGCATTGCTTGATGACATTACTTATGTTCCCGTTTTATTTTTTAATTGACTTCAAATTTGTAAGGACAGATATTGTGATTTCTGTCTTAAACATAACAAACTCTTAAAAAAAAGACACCCAGTGGGTGCCCACATCCCCCATGTTGTTGTCAGGCCTGGGAACAGCCACCCCTGGTTGTGGGGGAGCTCCAGCAGGTCTAATAACCCCTACACCCCTACTGTGGGCACTTGGGATCCTCCTCTGCCCTTCCTCTTTTTGCCCTCCCTTCTGAGCTGTGGGGAATGGCCTGCTGCCCGGTTCCGACAACCATGGATCATTCTTCCTTTCACTGTCCATTTTCCACACAAGACTGGGCAACTGATGTTTCCAAGCATGTGTTGACAAGATTTACTGAACTAATGATTTCTCCTTGCAATTTCAATTTTATTGGTTTCCATCATCAGTTCTTACCAAGTGTTCTTGGGCCAGGGAAGGTCTTTTATTTGTGTCTGTTCCCTAAATGTGATATTGTAAATGCCATGATTGGTTTATTGGGTTATCTCTAAACTCAACCCAATGGTCTCAGGGAGGTAGTTGGAAAGGATCCAGGTCTCCCGCTGTGGAGAAGAAAGATGTAGTCTTTACTTTCACATTGGTAATGGGAAGAGCCAAGGGTTAATATGTAACCTCACAGACAAGAAAATCATAGATGATAAAAAGTGTCAGGGAAGGAGATGTGGGGAAAAAAACAAAAAAAACAAAAAAAACACAACAGCACCTGCTTAGGCCAACTTATGCTGGAGGTCAGAGTAAGGTTAACATGGAGACCAGCATCTTTGTTTGGAATTAGCTGGAGAGGCAGGAGGAAGGACTTTGACACTCTAGGCAGAGGCACAGTGTCTGTGAAGGGTCTGGACCAGCAGAAAGCTTGACCTGTTTAACAGAAAGCAGGTCTGAGGCTATAGTGCAGCCAATCAGGAAGGAGTAGGAGCATATGATGGGTTGTAGGACCAGCTGTGGTCCAATGCTCCACATCCTGATCCTCTGCAGGATGTCTTACTCATAACTTAGAAGCCTAAACAAGAGGAAGCCATTGATAGTAGGGCAGGTTCCAAAGTGGCTTTTAAAAAGCTTAGTAAATTTAGAAATTCTGTATTACTGAAGAATAGATGAGCACAATTGATCAGAGGCAGCTGAGAAGAGTGTGTTCCAGTGCAGAGGTTATTGCAGCTACAGAAGAGGGTGGAATAGGAGAGGGGAAGGAAGGGACAGATGTGAGATCTATTTTTCCATTGGATGGGACAATATTGTTGTAGGGTGAAAGAGAAAAGAAAGTAGCCAGGTGTTTATTGGGTTCCCAGTGAGCAATCAGATGGAAAGAGGCTTATTAAATGTGAAAGATATGTCTGAGAAGCGGGAGAATGTCTGTGGATCCAAAGACTCAGTTCAGATATGTTAACTGTGAGGTAATGTAAGCACCCTAAGTGAAATATTCAGTAAGCTCAAAAAATAATTCTGGGCTGGAGAGAGAGGTCTGAGAGCACATGGCAGATGGAATAAGGATAACTGCTTTTTATGTCTAGTGTCCAAGATGCAAATCTCTGACTATATTTGGGTAATTCCCATTTTATGGGTCATAGTGAAGAATACCTTCCCTGGTAGGAACTAATACTAGATACTTTTCCAGCCTCTGGGTCACCAAAACTCAGGGCTCTGCTGATCAGATGTACCACCCCGGATATTTATCAGTAGCTGGAGGCCCCAGAGAGATGTGTTCAGGAGCTCTTGCTTTGGATGGGGGTCAACAGCAATTGTTTGGGTTGATGTGTGGGTGCAGAAGTGACAGAGAGGCAAAGTAAACTTCGAGCCCCACTGTGGTGGGGTGAGTGGAAAATGGGTTTGACTCTTCTTTCTGACCAGCTCTTTGGCAAGGTGAGGAGTACTGTGCTTGGCATGGTAGCCTCAGTCTGATTCTTGGTCTCTCTCATCAATTTGGTGAGCAACCCTAAAAACCTTTCAATAAGTTTAGTTTTGGGCTTAATCTGTGGAAGTCTCTTCTGCTATTTGCTCCTAAGAACCTTAACTTGTATAAATGAATATAAGATAAAGTGAGGTGTGAACATGAAAGGGGGCCCAAGATAGAGTCCTGAGGGCATCCAGCATTTTCTGCTCACATAGAGAGGGAGCTGGGGTCTGAGAAGGAACTCACAGGATGGTAGAGTGCTGAGAGTGTGCTAACGACAAAAGTCCCCAGAACCGAGAATTGCAAGGAAGATGGGATGTCCCATGGCATCAGATCCCATGGGGAAAGTGGGAAACACTGGGACTGAGCTACACCCCCAACATGAAGCAGGATGGTGGCTTCTGGGTGGCCCTGACAAGAGGGGCTTCAGTGGACAAAGGGGCAGGAGCCAAAGTACAGAGAGGTAGGCAGGATTCCTGGGAAGGCAAGAGGGCATGGGCTCCAGGGAACACGAGGGATCTTGTTGGGAGGTGGGGCAGCCCCTGGACTGGAATGGAAAGAGAGGACAGTCCAGGTGCAGGTCATTTGCAAAGTTGTTTTTTATTGATATCACTGTCTTGGGCTGACACCGTTGCCATCACTTAGCATCTGTAGGACCTTGGCCGTGTAGATAACTCCTATGTTCTTAAGCTTGTTTCGCAGGGTAGTGTCAATCAGTGAAATCTACACAGAGCCTCATAAAGTGCCAAGCCCACAGCATGCATCCTTGAAATGCCAAGCATTCCTAGCGGGGGTAGTAACAGTGAGGTCCCTGGAGTTGAGAAGGGCTACACACCGTGCAGGTCACACGTGTGTGTGGAATTCGTTTAGATAGAGGCAGGGGTGAGAAGGAGGATGGTGAGGCAGATACTGGGGTCCTTGCTGAGCGGATTTCGTTGAAGTCAGGTCCTGCACGAGGTTAGACCCATGAGGATGAGCTTTATGGGACAGGGACATTCTGAGCAAGAAGCTGTGGATGGTCTGAGAGTGGCGGAGGTGAATCAGGTAAAACGTGATTTTTGAGAAGAGTTTAAGGGTGTGGAGAAGTTTGCTGATTCTGGAGCACAGAAGTACAGTAAAGACAGGGGCCTGGAGGCCCGCGGGGATGGTGTCCATGGGGACTGTCATCCCCTTGTGCTCCTCAGTTGGAACACAGGTCCCATTTGCTGGCTGCTGGCTTTTACCCCATGTGTCAGCCGAGTCAGGGACCACAGTGGACCATGCTTCCTTCCTGTGTGCCTCCAGCTGCCATATCTCAGCCGTGCATCATGGCCCTGGGATACAGCCCTAACCTTCACCTCTGCCACTGTGGGGCCATTGCTCAGGCCCTCCTGGGAAGGCTTGGAGGGGCACACGTCTTACAGCTTGTGCTTGTTCCTTCCTGGTTTTCGCTCTTTTGCCTCCTGCTTGCCTGGCTTCCCTGAGAGCGGCTCTCTTTTTCACATCTCTTCTCCATCCGTAAACCACTGCCATCTCGTAGAAACCAGGCTACAAGCAGGAACTTTTTTGTTCCTGAGTTTTGCATCCTAGCTCAAACAGGTCAGACCTTTTAGAACACGACAGCTTCAGTTGAGGAGGTTAATTTTTGTTTCAGAATAAAACTAGCTACAAATTTGTTTATTTTAAAATGCTACAATTTTTGAATGATATAGAGCATTCCTTTTTAAATAAATGAGGTATCATTTGAAATGCTGTCTTTCTAAAATAACCACATCTTTGGCACACATCGATCTAAATATCTGTCTAGCCATAGTTTTTACATAAATGGTAGTATTAAATTCCTGATCATTTTGTAACTTCATTTTCTATGAACAAATGATACTTTACATTTAAATGAATATATACGAGAAAGGAAATTTTAATAGACATAGTAAATATTTTTAACCGATTGCCTAATGCTGCACTTGAATATTGTCTTTATTTTTTAGCATTTTATATACTCTGGTCTATATACATATACCCTCAAGAAATTTTTCATTTAAAAAAATCAGATTGTATTTATTAAAAACTTTGTTAATAATATGATCAACTTTCAGGAAGGTTGAGCAGTTTAAATTCTTACTTTTTCTGGTATATTCTTCATCATACTTAATAATTACAGATATTTTAACTATTTCTATCTAGTAGGAAAGAAGTACTATTCCATTTTTACTTCTTTGATTCATTGAATATAGGAGCTTAACTTTTTTTCTGATATATTTATTGTCCATTTGCATATCTCTTTTTATAGCTGAATGCCTTTTTAAAGATGTTTTCTGAAACTTTTTTCTATGATATTTTTTTCTTAATGATTTAAAAGGACTTTAGTGTATAAAAAATAGCAATGATTTTTTTCTGGGCTATTTATTAATGAATCTTGTACTTAAGCTACAAAAATTTAAAAACACATGTGCTTTAACTCTGTTGACATTTTATTGGTGGTTTGGTGTATTTCTTCCTGTGTATTAGTATCTCGCGCATCTCCAGCGTTTATTTATGATTTTTGTTTTGTTTTGTTTTTGGTGCTGGGGATTGAACCCAGGAACATTAAACCACAGAGCTACATCCCCAGTCTTTTTAGTTTTATTTTGAGACAGAGTCCCATGAGGTTGCTAAGGGTCTTGCACAAGTTGCTGAGACTGGCTTTGAACTCGCCATCCTCCTGCTCAGCCTCTGGAGTTGCTGGGTCAGGGGCTGTGCCACTGGGCCCTACATAGCCAGCATTTAAATCAATGCATTTTGTTTCTGCCCTTCATCTGCCAGTAGTTGGCCCCTGAGCAGCTGCATAGCTGAACCCAGTGGAGACTTCCAGTGCAGCTTGTTCTCCATGGGGGACACCTGCAATCACAATGGTTGGGAGACAGAAAAAGATGTATAGGGATATACTGAAAGCTTGCCATGGTCAGCACTGGAAGGCCATTTCTCCTAACCTGGGGATGGGAACTTTTCAACTTGAGCAGGTTGGCTTCCCCAAAGCTGTCTCTACCCAGTGATAGCGAGGAGGACAGGGGGCATTATTGCTGATGACCATCTTTGCAATTTTAAATGTATCTCTGTGATATTTAGTCGGGCACTGCTGGAGGAAAGTACTGTTATTTTTCAGAGTGCAATGAAATAATTACTTTATTGCCATGCCTTGCAAGCCCTTTAACACTGCTTAGGGACAGAGGGCACCTGCACTGGTCACTGTTTTCTTATCACCACTGCACCCAGTCATTGCTGGAGGATTCTGCAGATGTGTGGAGAGAATCCGCTGATCCAGTGTGCTATATCCCTGCCTTGTCTGCATGCGAACTGTGGCTCATAAGAAATTCAGTGTGGTCACAGCCATGGGAGACACCTCGATGGCATGGTTTATGACCAGGCCACGTCAGTGTTATTCTTTTTTTTTTTTTTTTTTGCGGTGCTGGGGATTGAACCCAGGGCCTTGTGCTTATGAGGCAGGCACTCAACCAACTGAGCTATATCCCTAGCCCTATCAGTGTTATTCTTAACAGGAAGCATTCAGTGAGCTGGACATTGGACTAGGCACTTGGCATGAATTATCACCTGTGACCAGATAAGGAAACTGAGACTAGAAACATGGGCTTTCTTGCTTCCAATCACCCCGCAATGTAAGTGGCACACTGAAGATGCCTAACAATTTTTTTCCTGATACGGAAGTCTACATTCTGCAACAGATTTAAAAGAGCTCTGAAATGGAGGGAGGGGGCAACCTTGAAACCACATCCATGTTGGAAAACCTGCAGAGAAATAGTCACAGGACTGAATTGTGCTGCATTATCTACATCCACTCGGGATTTGCAGCAGCTGAGGTAGAAAATAAAAGCCAATCTCAGCATCAGAAAATTCACCAGAAACTTGACACTATTTTTTGAATGCTAAAAATTTTGGCTACAAAATAGGAAATATTTCTCTAAAGCATAGCACATCAGAAAATGTGACGTGCCATGAGAAAACTGGCAAAATAACAGTCACTAAATTACCCAAAGTGAGGTAAGAATAGCTAACGTCGACACACGACGGCCCACGGGGACAGAGCTTACCAGAGCTGCAAAACTTCACCACCATGTACTGACTTGGGACACTGCGTGCAAATTTGTATATTCTGGGTGAAGTCTCTCTCTCCCTCCCTCCCTCCCTTCCTTCCTTCCTTCCTTCCTTCCTTCCTTCCTTCCTTCCTTCCTTCCTTCCTTCCTTCCTTCCTTTCATCCTTCCTTCTTTACTTCGTTCCTTCCTTCCTCTTTGTTCAGTGTAGAAAATGGATTTCCCAAGAGTACTAGGCAACAGAGAAAGACAGACATCAACTTCTTAGTTCACCAGCTTAGACCAATTTGGAGGCCCCTGTGTGTTGTTTGAGGACTGAGAAACAGTTAGACCAGTCACTGTTTATTTAATGTAGTCATCTCAGCAATGACTCCATGGGACACAGAGCCAGTGTTTCCTTGTCTATAACATAAGAATTGGTATCTATGTCTGGGCCGTAGAATGTTCTTTTTTGTTCAATGCTCAGTTCTGTGCAACCCATGCCTATACAATGTGATATACGTATAAAGGCAACAAAACCAGACACTTATGAAGTTACTTCCTGTCTTTCCTGCCTGCCACATTTCTTAGTTTTGCAACAACACACAGACATCTGTATACGCTTCCAATCCAGAATCATTGCACATCACAGGAGATGAATATATGCATTTCAATAGGCATTGTATGAGATTGCCAAGACTTCTTATATTCGTTATTTTCTTAGAAATAAGTCTGGTAATTGAACGTTGAGTCTATATTGAACTTGGTTTTTTTTTTTTCATGGTGAAATTTTAAACTTAGAAAATGTTCATGTTCAATTTTAGTTCTTTGAAAAACATCTCCACATCAACACTGATGGTTTTGTATCATGTTGGGGTGTGTGAGAACGTGGATTTCTGTAATAAAAACACTAGAAAAGACAAGAAACCATACAACAAATAAACGTATGGAAGTTTGAATTATAAAAATGTTAATATATTAAAATAACTTACACCATCTTTTAACAATTATGTCGAAGCCAAATCAAACACTTCGGAAGACGTCAAATTAGAGGGTTTGCATTTGTCAGTTTTTGTTAGAGATTTCCACCTCCGAACTGCCAGTTTAGATCAGGTTTCTGCTTGGATAGAAACAGTGTGGACCAAAGTGGAAGAAACGAGACTTCATTATTAAAGTGAGGGAAGAAAACTATACCCCAAACACTGTGGCAACTGGCATCTGTGCAGAGACAAGCCACTAGCCGCAGAATGACTTCCTGAGCTTTCCTACAGAAACAGTCCCTCCAGCCTGAGCCCAGGGGCCAGGGTCTGCTGAGAAGCAAGTCTGGCCAGAAGTCTTGAGTATCCATGGCTGTCAATTGATTCCTTTAACTCTGACTTCTACCCTGAGCTCCATTTTAAGTCCATGTGTATGTTATGGGTTTGATCTGGATTTGTTTAGGAAGATGGATGAGCATTTAAAAAAAAAAAATTTTTTTAACTTTCTTTTATCCAGGAATCAAACGTCTTTAAAGAAAAGTTAAGTCTGTTTGTCTTCCTAATTTAATCTTCTGACCGCAAGTTACTATTTTCCCATTTGAATAATAGCACCTATAGAATCTACCATTATTCTGACTTTTTAAAAACTTTGTTGAATCTAGAAATTTGCCTTAAAGTAAAAATCTAACATTATTAAGAAAATCATGATGATACGGCAAGACAAAAACAAAAACAAAGAAAAACTTTTTCTTAAGCAATTCAAACTGGGGTAAGAAAGGTATGGAAAGGAGGGAGTTTTTATTTGTTCTGGTCATTTCATGACTGGCTGTTCTTGCCATCACAAACTGGGGATGCTGAGAGAGCCCTGCTCTCTCTTGCCCTCCGAGTTGCTCATTGTTCACTGTGTACAGCCGGACAACCCACTGGTAAGAAGCTACAGGACCGCGGCTCTGGGGGTTCTACCAAGAACCACTGGGGATGCCATTAGGGGACAGTCCACGTGTCCCCTCCGTGGCAGGAGGCAGTGCACGGTATCGATCGATTCTTTGATCTGTCTGAGCTTGGAGTTTGAATGAACAACAAGTACATTTATAAATCAATTCAGCCCGTTTGCCGCAGGAAGCCCCAAGCATTTCATGTCTGGCACACTAGACTGCCATCCAAGAATTTTTTTATCTGTCTTTTTTTTAATTCCTCCTAAAATATTTCAAGTGAAAACTTCCAAGACGTTATAAAGTCATATGAATAATCGATGTCAATACTGCTTTCCAAGAAGTCTTCTTTTATTTAATGTTTGATCCCCATTTCAGTGTTTTCTCCCCATCTGGCAGTTGTCACGTAGGCAGATGGCCACCAGCTGGGAGGGCAGCCTGTGCTTTTCCCCACTGGGCCCAGGGGCTCCAGGGACCTGATGTGAAAGTGTGCTGCATCTCTTCAGGGCCGGCATTCGGGGGTATTCACTTGTCACCACCGGGGGCTTCCCGAGGGACCTCCATGATGAGTTCAGGGTCTTATTATGCTGCATTTTCCTTGTGTCTCGATGTCCCAGGTTGACTTTGTGTAAGGCGGTGTGGCTGACACTCCGCATGGAGCAGCACTGCCCACCAAGAGGTCGCACACGACAGCAGTGACAGTTACATTACTGAGCACGTGGAGGAAGAGAAGGAGAAAAGACGAACCCTTAGAGAAATATATCTTGACTGAAGTCAGGCATAATTTCATGTTTCAAGAATAGCCTTCTTCTACTCACAAAAATACGCCTGCATCTTTATGGTCTTTTTTTTCTAAAATTACTTAGGTAAAACTTTATAATAACTTTAAATAGCCTTGCTCTGTGAGTGTCTGAGTAGTACTGTACTTAGTACTGAATAAGTACTAAGTATAGTACTATTAAGTACAGTACTTAGGAAGCTACTAGGTTCCAAAAGAAACTCCTGCCTTTCTCAAAGACTGCTTGGTGATTCAGGGTTCTTCCTGCCCACACCACAAGTGAAAATTACTCTTGGTTAATTTCATCCTTGCAGCTAATTTATGAGAATCCCATTGTTCTGTCCAGTTCCTGAGCCTGTGGGTCAGCCAGGGATGTGGTTCTGTAAAGAAGGTTTTCTTATTTTTCCAACAGTTGCCATTATTTTTCATTTCTTTCCCTTTTTATGATAGTGCATTTGTTCAGGATGGCGGGGGGAAGGTGGGATAAAATTAAAGGCAAATTCATCCCTGTTTGTATGTTTGCAAGTTTCTTTGTTGATAGCAATGTACATCTGACACACCAATAGAGACACACACACACACACACACACACACACACACACACGCATGCACACGGGGCAGTTGCGTTTGTGTTTGTCCAAGAGCAGATCAAATCATTTGTATATATTTTTCATTTAGACTTACATGGCGAACATGTTATTTTGTTTAAAATAAAACCCTATAATTTTAAATGACTGCGTACTTTCAAGTTTATGGGTTGACCATATTTATTTAAATATTCTTTTAGTGTTAGACATTTGTTTCTGATTTTTAAAATTATATAACATTTCAAAATTTTTGAAAAAAATTACCCATTTTTTAGCATATGCTTGAACATTTAGTTCTTAAAAGTGGAACTTCTGGGTCTAAGGATATATACAATTTAAAGAGTTTCAACTTGTATCCTTTCAAATTCACCGAGAAGGGCACATTCAACGGTGATAAATGGGACTGCTGAAGTGTTCTGTTTGTGTTGCTCCCTGTGATGAGAGGCTGGCTGCCCTTCGGTTTACCTCCACCCGGGGACCTGCCCCAATTCTGAAGCTGACTCCAAGCATCCTTGGGACTTTTCATTCTGAGACTGCAGTGATTCAGGTTGACACCACACGTGGGCTCTCAGAACCTCTACTCTTGCATCTGCACACACTAGGGCCAGGATCTGTGAAGAACAGCCACACAGAGGGGAGACTCCTCACTGTCAACCAAATGAAGCTGTTTACTGCTTCAGGGGGTGGCTGGTGAGGCTGCGTGAAGGTGCTCGTTGGCCTTTCTGATCCAGTTTCCTGCCAGCACAGCCTGGGTGGGTATTTCATTGTGCCTGGATCTCTCTCCTTACACATGCCATGGTGTGGTTATAGGCTTATCTTTAGCTAGTATGTGAATAAGGCCTCTTACAAATGGGATATCCCACGACAGATCAAGGAATGTCCAGACTTGCTTTCCATTCCGTTCCCAGCACCAGCAAGCTGTGCTGCTCCGCCATTGCTGGGTTAATAGCTGAGTACGTTGGTGGCTCCCTGGCTTAGAAGAAAGGGATGGAATGAATATGCTTGAAAGCACTTTAAATAACAGCAGTGACCGTAGGGCACATATTGCTGCCATCATCTGAAACACTGGCCCATAAACATTTGGCCGTGTGCATGAGATTAACCCAGAGAGCTTGGGAGCCATGCAGGTGCTTCATCCACGCCTGGGGATGCTGCTTCTGACGCGGTGAGGCCTGGTGAAGGTTTGGAATCTGCTTTTGCTCCATTGCTGTGTGGATTTATGGTGTGGCAGTTCCAGGCACACATCTGCACTTTTCTGAGATGGGTGAGCATATGCACAATACAAATAGTAAACTCGCAAATGAAGGCAAACAGCTTTCCCAAGGTCTCACAGAGTCAGCAATGTATCCAACTCTACAAAATCGTAAGTATTCATAGCTGAATCTTCTGAGAACAGCAGGCTTTGTTCTTTTCATTGTTGCTACATACCCGATCAGTTAACAAATACCAGAAAGCCTCAAAATGCTAGCCTGTCCGCTCCTGGGTCAGCGTGTAAAATTGTAGCTTCTTAGCAGTGAGCTGATTATGAAGCCACTACCCACGGATTTGTTGAGTGCCTGTTGTGGTAGGTCTTAGTGGCATTCCCTGTAAGCTCAATATCACATAGGCACATGTTTTTATTTTCCATTTTTTCAAAAGAGAAGAGCAAAAACTGGCATATTATTTTTTTGTTCCAATGAGCCACAGTTTTCTCCCTTTTTGTTCTGCTGTTGGATGTTGTTTTTGCTTTGAAGCCTTTCATTATGAGACTCACTTGATACTCTTTTAAAAGGTGTTTATTGATCCTCTGCTCTTGCCATGTCATGGTGAGGATTCAGCCACCAATAAAAGAGATCTCCTGTTTGCTGCAATTTCAAACTCCAGCCTCTGAGTAGACCTCCTTGCCCAGAAAGGGTTTTCATTAACCAGAATAGAAATGTCAGAGTGGACATCAGTGTGGAGGGGACGGAAGGGCGGAGCTGGTAACACTAGTGTTAGAACTGTTGGGACTGAAATTCTCACGGGGCTCTAAATGGATATTTCTAGGAGCAGCTGGAGACATAGAATTTGGACATGTCTCCTGGCGATGGATCTTTAGAGATCTCCAGTGTAGTGGGGAGAGTAGCTGAGAGTCCTCCCTGGGACCTGTCCCTGTGACCCCAGCAGAAAGGAGAAGTCTCCAGGGAAACACTCACCTGTGAAGTCCACAGGGAGCAAAGGAGACAAAGAGGACCACAGACAAGAGGCCAGCCTAAAGGGAAAGGACTGTACCCACAGGGTGACATCCCAGAAATCAGGAGAGGCAAGGAATGAGGGAGATCACAGATGCTGAGAGAAGGACGGAAGTTTGGGTGGAGGAAGTGTGAGCTCAGAATGCTCGCTCAGGGAGAAGGGCAGCCGCACCGATGGTGGACTCTGCAGGGTGGGGTGGGGTGCAGTGGGGCACTCAGTTCAGGTCCCATGTACATGCTATTTATTTGCAATTTAAAAAAAAAAAGTAGCACCGAGAAGGATCTGAACGGCCTGGTGTGGTGGTGCAAGTCTTCAATTCCAGCGGCTCAGGGGGCTGAGGCAGGAGAATCACAAGTGCAAAGCCAGCCTCAGCAACAGTGAGGCACTAAGAGACTCAGTGAGACCTTGTTTCTAACTAAAAAATACAAAACAGGGCTGCGGATGTGGCTCAGTTGTCAAGTGCCCCCGAGTTCAATCCCCTGTACCCTCCCTGCTAAAAAAACGTTTAGTTGGTACTTGTGTATGTGGTTGTTTCAGGAGTAACGTCAGCAACAATCAGATATTCTGGACTTCTCCTTCCAGAATATTGGATGGTATCCTGAGCCACAAAACTGGGAGTTACCCAGTTATCCAAAAGCACATTTCCCAGTCTGTTTGTTCTTGGAGCGCATCTGCCTTAATGCTTGTTTTACTATGGGAGCAAGTTGTTCAAACAAGACATTATTTAATATATACACTGATTTCAACCACGAAGATGATATCTTAGCATGAAGATAAACATGTTAGGGCAAACTTGTTTACCAGCTATTTAGATAAGACCTTTAGATAAAACTGGAACAGAAATCATAAATTGTCTTCATATTTCTTATATGTGGTTGGCAGCAGGTTGCAAATACTTTCCCACAATGTTTAGAAAATCTATAATGACTTTGGCCACCATCTTGCCAGAGACCAAGAGCTTTGGCCATGACTTCCACACTGCTAAGGCTTACTCAGAGCATCAGGTTGGTCGGCTCTGTTCTTTGTCTATATACCTTTGCACTTTAGATGGGGGACATTTAATTTAGATATTAAACATTGACTTGATGTTAAAAATATGTGCATTTTGTGAAAAAAGGAGGAGTAGATACGTAAAGGGCATACATTGCTCTGGACCTCCTTTTGAGAAGGCTAAGCAATCTGACCATATTTTTTAATATGTCTTGCTAGGTAAAGAAGTTAAAATCTATCCAGCAGGATTCTTAGATTCTTGGATACTAAAAATAGGTAGGAAAGGACTATCGTTTCATTTATTAGAGACAAGCTACTCTGCTAACTCTCCTGGATTGGCTCCTTTAGGCTAATGTGTAGCAGGTTGTGGAGCTTGAGTTACATGCATTATACACTGGGGACCTAGACATCTCAGTCTTCACTCCATCCATGGTGAATAAATTTAATTGAAAGGTTATTAAATATGGAGACATTTGTACCTCACTTGTTTTGTGGTTTCACAAAGCTTGGAACTGCTACCATTTTAAGAATTTTTCTGTGGTTCATTTGACTGTCATTGGGAACCTGGTAACTTTTTTTTTTCTTATTTACTTCCTTTGCTTAGATTTTAATTTTCACGGAAGACTTACAGTTTTGCCAGTGTGTGTTTGATACCCACGTTTATTTATCATTGCCTTCTGTTTCTGTGAAAGCTAAGTGCCTGAGTGGTATGCAGGTCTTCATGGGGGGTGATTTTGCAAATCACAATCCCACAAAGAGAAATATTCTATTACTTTATCAATGATCATAGACAAATTGGCAGATTTAGCATTTTATTCTGATCCTACCACAAGTGTGCCATCTGTATATATTAAAGTTCTGAGAATGCTCTATCTTTTTAAGATTGATTGTTGATGAGCGTTTCTTTAGTTGCTAAATTATCTTTTCAGCATATCTAGAATATTGACAGATTAAGATTATAGCTCAGCAAAAGTTATTTAGAAATGCTTAATGAATGTATTTGTTATTTCCTCTAGATTATTTTAATTCCCTCTGCCTGCATGTACAAAATTGCAGCGAAATTAAATGTGACCAAACATTTAATGGGTTGAATTCCCAAAAGTTCAGGACCAGAAACTTGCTTCTTTGGTATGTTCAGGTTAGTCAATTGGACACAGCAAATTTCAGTCCAACTGTGCATTTTCTTATTCAGCCATTCCCAACCTCTGACTGTAGCTTCATTTGGTGTAGAATGTTCTTTAAAGGGTATGAGAAAAATCCAGCCATTCGATCCAAAGATTTGCAGCTCATTTTGACCACGGCTCAAGGGTGCATGACCTTTCTCATGTGCTGATGATACAGAGAGAATGTCTCCCGTTGAGTGTTTATTTTTTTTCCTGACTTGTCTTAGAGTTAATTGTCTAAACGTCTGTCTTTCCTACTATTTTTTAGAGCTACTTGAAAGCTACCTCAGTTACTTTGTGTGCCATTATTTTTGAAATTGTTTATTTTCTCTACAATTAAAAAATTAAAACAAACTGTCGTTGCTTTTATAATACAAAGCTTGTTAAGTAGGAGTTAATAACCAGATGATCAAATAGCACTCCTCAAATCGCTCCCTCTTTTTATTTTTATTTTTTCAGTTAGCTATATATTCACCTGGCTTCCTTCCAGGTGAGTATATGCAGCATTAACTCATAATTTTTAATATATTTATCCAGTGGTGAATAGCAGATTTTTTTTTCTAGATTTGTTAGAGTTATTACTGTTGTCATTTTGTCACTATAAAAACTGCAATACTGCAATAAATATCCTTATGCATAAATCATACATTTTTTTTTCCTGTGTAGGTCAGCTTTCAAATGAGAAATAGCAGGGTCAAAGGTTATAGGTATTATTAATTTAAAAAGATATTTCTGGAATATTTTCCAAAGAAGATGTAGTAATTCGCTTATCTACCAAAAACACGAGAGGGTCGTTTCCTTTCTTCTCGCCAGACTGGACGCTGTTTCTTTATCTAAAAGTCGATCCCTGTGCTTAGAAAGGACTTGTCCTGATGCAGGCTCAGATCTTTGTTGACTGAGTCGCTTTGGCATTTCAAAGCTGCATTTCCCTTTTAGTCTTTTAGTAAGTACTAAATTTCATTCATATTAAGACCTATACTCTTTATTTATAGTGTAAATTCATAACCAAACTCAGCTCCAAGATTTTGCTCCAATGATGTCAGCAGGTTTTTCTGCCTTGGAATGTGAACGTCTTTGGGTTTTCCTTTCTGGCCCCTTGGCCATTGTCCCTGTTACTACTGCTTTTGCTTTCATCATGCTGTATGTGGAGAGGGAGTCCTCGCCATCATTATTTCTGCATTTATTAATGCAAAATGCAAAATCAGAGTGTTAAGCTCTAGTTTGCCTGCAGTACTTGTGGATTCTTCACGGTGTCTCTTTTCTGACTTTTCTGTCAGTTTCTGTATTTCACTGCACGGCACGATATGTCATTCCTTTGCAAGGTCTCATGCTGGAGGAAACGCACAGGTCCCTTTCATACTACTTTTGAATGATCCAACCTTTTCTGCTTCATAGGGATGAGCTAGGAATATGAATCAAATGCTTAAGCATGAAGTACTCGTATGTGTTGGGTGTTTATATATGTTGCAGAGCACATATTCTCTTTTTAAAATTTGACCCTTACAACGACCCTGTGACGCTGCTGTGAGGGAGTCTTTGCTTTAATTTTACTGATGTAGAAACAGAAGAAGTTCCCAAAGAGCTTATGTGGTTTCTTTAAGGACTTACAACCAGTGAATATGAGAACCAAGGGTTTCCACAGGATTGCTTAACTCTGAATCAATGCTCTTTGACACTGGTTTTCAGAATTCTAAGTGCACTGGGATCCTTTCAGCCTTTCAGTGTGAACAACATTTAATGAACCAGCAATTTTTATATCTATTGGCCATGTGCTGTGTTTCCTGCACTTTTAGTCAAATTTGTTTTTGATTAATATAATGGAAAATGAATTAATTTTAAATACATTTTATTTTTTGGAAGGGAAATTAAAAATCTTTTAAAGCATGAAGTGAAAGGAGAATAACATAGGAAATCCTTAATTGTGAAAATGTTAGGAGTTGCTACTCTAAATTTGATCAAATTTAATTTGGAAAAAAAATCACTTTAACATCAGCCATAGAAAACATTGCTGATTTTTTAAAAACTCAGATCGTGCTCTCTTTTATTCACATTTAGGCTTTACTCCTATTCTCTGCAGATTTTCTTGTAGTATTTGAATTCTGCATTTTCAGTTGGTTGTGCATCTAGATTCAGATGTCACTACAATGGTGCGGGTTTGGAGTGGGAAAGGCACACTGTGGAGGCTTCTGGGCTTCCTGAGTTCCTTGAGGCTCACCAACACTTTAGGATGCATTTTTCAATAGATTATCGATTTTTTGTATCAGGTGTATCCTTGTTTTCTGGGGAACACATTGTAAACACTGAAGAGACTGTGGCATCTCAAGGTTTCCCTATAAAAGCTCAATGTGTGTTTCCCTGAACCCATTTAATGAGATTTTTAGCATAGTATCTCCTTTAAGAAAGGAAGGGAAACTTCTGCCTTATGCCTTAATTTAGTTATATCACATCTAACCGGATAATACTTCTCCATGCTTGATGTTCAAGTTCCTTAAATTAACTTCAGTTATGCTTCCTATTTAAACAAGGATGACAAGAACAACATCTCCCTAGTTTTACCTCTTTTTAAATTAATCAATTTATTTCAATGCTGAGGATAGAACCCAGGGTCCTGAGCATGTTAGCAAGCACTCTACCACTGAGCTGCATTTCACTCCCTTGCATTACTTTGAGTCTATTTTCTCTCTACAGTTTGGCTTTGGTTTCGAATGAGTATTCTCTCCATTTTTTCTTGTTGATACTAACACCAATTTATTAAAGGGTAGGATACCATATGTTCATTTTGAAAATATCAACTCCATTTTGTTCATTTTAAATTCTGCTATTTGCAAAGCAGTTTATTATTTACTTTTTACTTGCAGTAATTTGTGTCTCTGCCATTTTTTCCCCATTTTGACTCATTTTTTCACTTTAAAAAGATTTCATCATCTTTCTTATGTTTTGAATTTGGTTGAGGGGATATATTTTTATTATCTTTATTGTAAGAAAAAGAGGAAAGGATGAGCAGCAGAAATCTTTATATTTAAATGTAGGTGAAAAAACTCGGCATTATTTTTTGAGACCTTACACACTAACGGGTTAAGAACTGCTATTTAATATTCAAATAAGAGGTAACTGAAAATGTCATGTAATGGGAGGATCACAATCCAAGGAACTAGGACAAGGAGCATAAAGTACGTCCCAATAGGAAATCAAATTGAATGCTTGAGGGATTCATTCTCGAGATTTAGTCAACATGATATAAAAATCCAAACAATATTTTTAAAATTGTGGATTACCCACTAGTAACTGTGTAGAACTGAAATCACACCTAAAATGGGCTTTTCCCTGCACACTCACAATGATCCTGGTTCATCATCAAGATCATTCTTGCAGTTGGATGCTAAGAGGGTAGGGAAAAAAGAGTTTAATTGATGCCTCTCTCGTGTTATCATCTGAGAATAAATCCAAGTATGATGTCACTGAAATTAAATAATGTGTAGTAATGAAGTGGTCAGCGTGGCTTTCCTGTGGTTTGAGAGTATCCAGAATACCTAAGGGTCGTTCTCCACACCTTGAAACTGCTTCTCAGGAGGATGGCTTCTAATGTTTCCAGATTGATGTCTTCTATAGAAAATGCTCCCACTAAAACAATCTTTGAAGCAACAATTTCCTTAAAAATACCAATATGAATTTTAAAAATCTATGTATTTTTTATTTTATATTTTCTTAATGCAATTCCTAAATTGCACATAAGTTTCTAAAAGGGAGGTAAAAGTCTGATTTCTACTGTTTTCTAAGGAGATTCTCTTTGGGACCAGAAAAATTGATGCCTGTCACTGAAGGCCAGATCAGTATGTTTATGGTTTTCTGCGAAGTCCATCTTACTATTTGAGAATACAGGAACTAAATGTTTTTTATCCCTGAAAAGTCACTCAGGAGTCAGTTAAGTCTCCAGGGGATTTGAATTTATCTTACTAGTTGTCAATCAAAATATTTTACCTCTGACGATTGTTTCTCTATTTTATTGTCTTCCAGTTAATATCTACATCCTTGTGTTAATATCACATCCTTGAGATATTATTTATGAAAATAAAAGTGGGAAACCTGAAATGGCATACAACTAAATGGCAAACCTGGTGTTCTCTGCAGAAATTCTTGGTCTAAGTTTCTAGAACCTTAACTACTCAAATAGAATGAGGAATTTTTTTTTTTTTTTGCGGAGACTATACAAACATGCTTGTTTCAAGTCAATGTAGCATATTACCTCCCTAAGAGATGTGCTTCCAGTAAACAAAACCTGGACCCATAAGAAGTGTTGGCATCAGATTTTATGGGTAACTAGCCCCAGGGTGCAGGCTGGGAAGGGGAAGGCTCATTGCTGATATTATCTACTGATATTTCATGTCTGGGTAAGACAAAAGTATACACCAAAGGATTTAAGTGAAGGTGACACAATGTTTTTTTAAAAAAAGTAATAGTAACTACAGAGTAGCAAAGTCAACATTATAGATGAACTCTTAATACTTAGGAGTTCTAAGAATTGGTAGAAATACTGAGACTGGATCTTCCTAAATTCTTCATTTCCTTGGGAACACAGAAATGTCACACAGAGACAAGGAATGCAGATGTCAGTGGATAAGGGTAGATGAGTTCTAAATTGAAAAGTATAGATGGTTGACACTTGAAAAGCATAGCTGAATCCAGCAGTTCCAGGTCAAACCACCTAGTGATTAGAAGCTAAATGAAAAGACATCCTGAATTAGATATTATCATTTACCATCCCTGGTTTTATTACAGCAGCCCAAGGTTCCTTTTGCCCATAGCAGTTCAGATTTCTACGACTATACTAGGTTGCCTCTCTTTATTGAGAGTTATTTTTGCTTTTTTTCATGAGATATTAATTGGTCCCTTTTGGATGCTGAATGTCACAGTGAAAATACTTGGCTTAGCATGTGATTTTTTTTTAAAATTGTTTGTTCTATTTAGTTATACATGATAACATAATGCATTTGGATTCATGGTACACAAATGGAGTATAGCGTTTCATTTCTCTGGTTGTAGATGATGTAGAGTCACATCATTTGTGTAAATGTACATGTATGTAGGATGATGATGTCTGTGTCATTCCACAATCTTCCTTCCCCCGCCCCTCCCCTCTCCTCATTTCCCTCTACACAATCCAGTGTTCCTCCATTCTTCCCTTACACCCCTTGCCCCCATTGTGTATCAACACCCATTTAACGGAGAAAACATTTGGCCTGTTTTTGGGGGATTGGCTTATCTTGCTTATCACGATATTCTCTGGGACTCCTTCCGAGGATGTGAGTCTTGAAAGCACATTTGTGAATGCTTCTTCTCCTATGCTCTACTCATTGTCTGGACCTTGCCTGTTATTTTTTTAAATTTTCACCCTTTTGAGACAAATATCTAAATAGTTCTTACATTAAAGCCTTTGGTTTGAGCATTTGAAGTGAGGTATTGATTAGCCAAGTCAGGATAAATTCATAAGAACTTAGAGGGGAGAGTTAAGACCATCAATCTGCTTCTCTGTAACTGAGGGTGCCCCAGCATTGAAATAATTGGTGACTCCACAAAATGGCATTGTGCAGCAAGTCAGGACCTTCCTCACTGAGTGGCTGTCACAAGGTGCAGAAATAAATAGGAGATCTTGTCAGTTATATGCTGTGACTTGGACTTAGCAGAAGTATTCCAAGCTTAAGAGAATATGAGGTTATAAGAAAGGCTTAATTTCCAGTTTTTAGATGGGAGTAGTTATTATAATTTGCTAAAAAAAAAGAGGTTATGAATATCTTATTTTGGGGGCATGATGAGTAATTGTTAATATATATGTGGATACAAAATGTGTATATAGACATTCACTATCCCCTTCTTATCATTTAGAAAAATTAAAGGAAAGAAAATAAAAGTAGTGAGCACAATATCAAAGGGGGAAACCAAGCAGTGGAGAGCTGGGAGGATAGTTATAAAAGGCAGAGTGATGGATCCTAGTGAGGGATCGGAGAAGTGACTTCTCCTGCTTAGGTATGTACACACACACACACTCACACGCACACTCCAAATGGAATCTCCAATCATATTTACCAAAGGATACCAGTTGCATGGTATCTGTTGTAGGATTTATTACTTAAGTAATTTCTGTGTAAAAGTTCACTGAGTGTGCAAATGCCAATGGACAGTTTTTGATAATGAGACAGATGATACTACATTGACACACAGCCACTGACACACAAAACTACTTTGATTCATTTTTTTCCAATTCAGCCTAATTGATGTTGTGTAATTTGCCAGCCTCGCTGCAAGATAACTCAGAGCGTGCAAGAGCGAAAACCCTAAGGAGCTTGTTTGCAGTCAGGGAGGTGGAATCTGTTTACTATTCACTATAATAAACCACACCATGGGGTAGGTGTTAAAATAAAGGGACACGAGCATGCACATGTGGTCTTATGAAGCGGGAAAAGCAAGTTCCTACTTGGGAGAGTAGATTACAAAGCTATCACTCAAAAATGGCACCTGAACTCCATCTGACCTGCAGAGACGAGGAAGGCGGTTCTGGGGCCAGGGTGGGGTAGGTGTGCTGGAGGCAGAGGATCTGGAGGGAAGGGTGGAGTCCCCCAGAAGAAGCTGCAGCACTGCAGAGGCCTGGGCAGCGCAGCAGACGTGCTGGATGGTGGGCTGGGCCCTCTGAGGGCCCTGCTCAGACTCTGGGCTGCGTTCTAAGCTCAGGAGAGAATCCACGAGAACCATGAGCAAGGGAATGAGGACAGGAGTGAAGGGCGCTCCACTGGGAAGGCCATCTTGGTTCAGTGTGGAGGACGGAGAGGCAGTAGGTGAGGCTGGTCTCACGCCCCAGCCATTGGTCACTAGTACCATGAGCACCGTCACCCATCTGTCCTGAGGCTAAGTAGGAGTGGAGAGCCACAAACCCGTGTGTTGAAGGAACGGAGACCTATTCTGATGCTCACAGGTTTGGGACTCAGGGTGCTGGCAGGGCTGTGCTCTGTCCTGAACTCCAGGGGAGGACCTTCGGTGGCTTCTTCCACTCCTGGGAGCCCCAAGGTCTCCTTGGCCTGCGCGGGCATCACGCCAGGTTCACGGGCCATTGCCCCGTGTGCCTCTCTGTCTCTGCCCTTCTCTCCTAACAAGGACTCCAGCGATACGGGGTTAGGGTCACCCCAGTGACCTCATCTTAACCTGAGGACATCTGTAATGACTCGATTTGAAAAATAGGCCACACTCACAGGCGCGGGTTAAAGCTTCAACTTTCACTTTCAGGGACATGACTGAACCCGTACCAGGAACGCAGAGTGGGGACCAATGGCCAGGGCAGCACCAGGGCAGACCCGATGCCCAGGACGAGGAGTGGAGGATGGGGAGGCCTGCAACATACGGGAAGGGAAGACAGTAGGGCACCTGAAGACTCAGCATGGGGAGGGAGGGACCAGGAAAACTGCAGCCAGACTGTGCGCCCCAGTGTCAGTGGCATTCTGAGTGGGAGTGCAAGCTGACCCAAGCCATCTGGCTTCAGCGATCATTCGGGAAGCACTAGCCGCTGCCTTGCCGGCGGGGCCAGCATGTTCTTCACCACATCCTGCCTGCCTCCACCCAACCTCGAGTGTTCAGGTCTTTAGCGCAGCCCAGGTAGCGTGTGAAAGGTCCTCTCAGACTGACAGCCCCCAGCACGCTCCCCCAGCATTATGGGCAGAAGGCAAGAAGCCATGCCAGGGAGGGGTTGGCAGTGCCGAGCCATCTCCAGCTCTCACACCTGACAAGCACTTGGTGTGAGGAGTCACCAGTGAGAGGTGATCTGGCAGCAGGGGCCAAGTCTGGTCAGGAGACAGAGGTCTTAGTAGTTGGGCTGGGAGGGAGGCCTGAGGCCAGAGGGTGCACAGAGACGGTAAGGATTTGAGGCACAATTAGGGCTGAATGTTACACTAAGTTCAGCTGCTGCTTAGAGTGATCTCAGTGCTGGGAACCTGGGATCCTGGGCCCTACGCTGACCGTGACTTTATAGAATATTTCATGAATAATGCCCATTTCAACAATGCACATTCATGCCGGGCATAATTAATATAAATAAACACACCTGTGCAGTTTAGATAGAGGGATTCAGAGCTGTAGCTACCATGTAGAAGTCAGACGGAGAGGCTGAGGCCAGTAGTGAAAGATTTTTTGGTGGAGAAGTACCAGCTATTAAACTTGGGGGCACTCAGTCACAAAGCAACATCCCCAGCCCTATTTTGTATTTTATTTAGAGACAGGGTCTCACTGAGTTGCTTAGGGCCTTGCTGTTGTTGAGGCTGGCTTTGACGTTGCCATCCTCCTGTTTCAGCCTCCTAAGTCCTAAGGTGTACACCACCTTGCCCAGGCCAGTTGAGAAAGATTTTAAACATATGAGTATGTTTGGATATTATGAATAACTAGGAAGTTACTTGGGTTTCAGAGCTCTGTAGATCTAGGGAACACTTGAGTGTGATGTGGACTATAATTAAAATCTTACATTATACATGTATGTATGTGTGTGTGTGTATATATATATATGTACACACATATATATATAACATTTTTTTCCTTGTACTTCTATGAGACACTTTTTAAAAAAATATCTTATGTATTTCTCAATTAGCATTAAATTACCTCTTAAGAGAGTGCAAGTTCCTGTTTCCATTGCAAATCTAACAATGGAAATTTTTTGATTCTTTTTTTCAGTGCTGGGGTTGAACCCCAGGGGCCCGTGCATCTTAGACAATTGCTCCACCTCTGAACTACACCCCAGCCCTTCTACCCTCCACCCAGAACTCTTGCACGTCTTGAAGAAAATGGTAAGTTGGTTTAACATGATTGGCTTTACCATATGCAAGATGTGCTATTAGTCTTCCAGAAACATCACCTTTGCTTTCATGTAGTCAGGGAATTGTGGATTATCCTGCGATACTGAACCCCAGATTTTAACCATATTTCTCAACTAGTCAAAAATATTTTGGAGCCAACAAAAATATGTGAACTAAGGTGATGAGAGCTATTTATAGGCAAAATAATTTGCATAACATTTTAGCTTACTTGCGAAATGACGCATATTTTCTTTGAAAGCACTTTTGAGACCAGTGGCATTTCCTGGTTTTTAGAGGCTGCTTAAATGAAGATGCATGCATGTTCATGGAAAGCTCACGCAGTACCCATGCAAGCGCATTTGCGTGTGTGCATGCTAGTTGTATTTTTACACAATCTGACCCATCATTCCCTATACCTAATGGTACGGTGTCATGGTTTTGCTCCAGTGTAGAGATTTGTTTCTGTAAAATATATTGTTGCTTTTAATTGCAAATGTCATCTTTTTATTGCTGATATTAATTTATACTGACTCTGCTCACTTTTTAGGTTTTCAGTACAGATCAAACAGTTCAGCTAGGGAGTGGAAGATCGATGATTTCTAAACATCTCTAGATTATTCTCTGGAAAACTTCCAATTAGCAACTGTAAGCTTATTAAAAAAATTAATATGCTTATAGAACTTTCTAGGTTACTGACTATTTACTTAAAACATGTTTTTCATTTGACCTTTAAAATATCTACATGGAAAAAATTCCACATGAAATAAACAGAAGGATTTCTGTCGGTCTTATTTTAGCAATGAGGACACTGGGTCTGTGGAGACAGGGAGGTTCATGGCCAGGCTTGATGTTCCGCCCAGCCTCAGCTGCCCGTGCTGCACGACTAGGAAGCCTGCACTTGCCTCCTGCCACCACATGTACTGCCTTTTCCATGGAGTAGTTCCCTTTCTGCCAAAAGACAAGGAATTGCCCTTTGATGCATGACTGGCTGTTATTGTTTATGTATAATAGAGCACCCACAGTAGGACTGTTGGCGTCTTGGTTTGGGTGCTTCTGAAAGTTCATCTTCATGTTATTTCCCATGGTTTCCATAACAAAGCAGCACAAACTGCAGATCTTAACCCAGCAGAAACCTATTGTCTCACAGCTCCGAAGGCTGCACATCTGAAGTCAAGGTATCGGCTGGGACATGCGCTCTCTGCTTTTAGGGGAAGACCACCTTGCCTCTCCCTGGCCTCTGGTGCCTGCAGCTTTCCTCTACCACCCTGCCCTGTGCTCAGGGGTGACTTCAGGATCCCTGGAAGCCAGGAGCTTGTCTGCCCCATAGACATTTCTTCACCCTTGTTTCTTCGGTCACTCCTGATTCTGCATGGGCCACTCTACACACAGCTGTGTCTGGTCCTTGCCCAAAGCACCTGGATTAGTCAAGCTCCCAAGTGTTCTGCTTTTCTTCCGCTGGGTCAGTGAAGGGGTGGATGTTGGTCAGATCACACTGCCCCTCGTGCATTGCTTCCGAGCTTATGAATTTGTGCACAGATTTCAGGTCCTGTAGATGGTTTGTTCCTTCACGAGAGGAACAATCTGCCTTCTCTTCAGGGAAAACTCAGTTCTTCTCACAGGGCTTGGTCTTGACTAAGAAACCAAGGACCTGAGACCCACTTCCCACCAGACTACTCCCAGATCCGGACAAGACTCACCACAAGCAAGGGCGGGTGATTTAGGCTATGGCTTCTGCAGCTCAGCCCAAGGACAGCTGGGTACTCCACCCTCTTAACTCTGTCTCTCTCTCACATACCTAAAGAGTAAAAATTACTCCCAGAGGCAATTTAGCCTAGAAGTATATTTAGGATAAAATTGCCTTTTGAAAACAGAATTACCAGACCTGAAACTATTTCTTCTTTTCCCCTCTGATTTCCAGAATGTTCCTCTGGGCTGATGTAGAAAGAAATGGAGCCATTACTAGGCTATTTACCCAATGATGACAACAAATTAGAACTTACAGAAGCCATGATGTTCTGTGTTCTCCTTTGTCCAGATTGCTCCCCTTGGCTGCTTGGTCTTGAGCCAATGTCTAAGAAGAAAAGCAACAAAAGCTTATGATCGTCCTAGCAGCCAGCCATCTAGGGATTGAGAGCAGAGGTAGTTTTCTTCAAGTGTAAACATTCGTCCAGAGCTGAGGTATTCGCTGACCACAGCCTGAGCTGGCTGTCATCCTGAGGTAAGAAAGTCCATTTGTAGTGGCTGAAAGCCGCCTCCAGTGCATGGACAATTGATGTCAGGTCAGTGGCATTATTTTTATGAATGTAGCAATAATATAATGTAATTGGAGTACATCAAAACAAATGACCATCTGTGGTGGGCTCCATTCACTGCATTCTGGAAATTACTGACGTCTTGTTGAAGGAACATTCCACCAAGCTTTCTGCATATGCCCGGTGGTGTTCTGTAATTTCATAGTCCACAAACCATAATGACACAATTTTCTCAGAGGTGCACTCATCTGTCCATGTCTCCTATTGATCTCTTTCCACTGTGAACTAATTTGGGGGTTATATAATTGTTTACATGAGCCAGAAAATGACCAAGAAGGGAGACATAATACAAAGTAAAGGATTCAAGCAGTCTTCTAAATAAATCTATAATGAAATTTACTCTTTGAAAATCTAGGTTCTCAATCCAATATAAATACATAGACCACATTAAGGAAGTCTAATAGAGTAAAGGAAGGAGAACGGGGAAGGAGAAGAGGGAGAAGGAGGGGATCATGAGCTGAAATGGAATTCCGGGCATGCATGAGTGTGTAGGATAAACCCAACTGCTGCGCATAATTGTAAAGTTCTAGAAAAATGTAAAACAGCTTTAGAATAAGAAAGAAAACCTGGGTTCAGACCTGGTTTTCCAAGTAGTCACTATCTGCATCTTCAATCATCAGTGTATTCATTCATGGGACCTGACAAACCATGGTAAGCATCTGTCCTCTAGGAGGCGCTGTGCTGGGCACGAGAGACTGGAGAATTCGTCAGTCTTCCATCTAGAGCATCCTGGTTGA
Source organism: Glaucomys volans (assembly GCA_020662805.1). Classification (NCBI taxonomy): domain Eukaryota; kingdom Metazoa; phylum Chordata; class Mammalia; order Rodentia; family Sciuridae; genus Glaucomys; species Glaucomys volans. The sequence goes on from JAJEJO010000080.1 coordinate 910,015, forward strand.
CCAAAGATGAGCAGCCCGGCCTCCCACATCCTGCAGTTCAGGCACTGCATGAACGATGGTACCAAGTGGATCTCCACCATCAGGCCAGAGCTCTCAGAGTCACAGTAATCGCACAGCAAATCCCGAGGGTGTTCAGAGAAGGGCTAAGCGCCTCCTGAGAGATCAGCCCACCTTAGGCCCTTCCACTTTCTCACTTTTGATTTATGTTTTCTTCCCCAACTAAGGCAGGGCTCCTGGGATTCTGTTCCTCCCTCCGGGCCCTCCCCTTCGCCCTCTTTCCTCCTCCTTCTCCTCTCCCCTCTTTTCTGTCTTCTTTACCCTCCTCTTTGGTTTCCCTCTGATCTTCCCCTTCCCCTCTCGTTCTCATTCACACCATCCTCCTCTCTCTTTATCCATCACAATCTCTACCTCCATCCACACTTCTTCCCTCCTCTTGAAATACTTGTGTTCTTATTCAAATATAAGAAGTAGAATTTACATATTCCTTCAATTCTACTTATTTTTATTTAAATTATACTTATTGAAGTTCTACTTCTCTGGCCACTGCTTTTTAGTCTCTTTTTAGGGGACTCTTTCCCTTGACAATTTTGTTCCCCCATGCCCCGTCTTCTGTCTAAGGCTCCATTTCTTCTGATGTCATGCATTCGTGTGTGTGTGTGTATGTGTGTGTGTGTACACTAGCTGTGGGTGGACGCTTGCCTTCATTTAATCTATTTACTTTTAAGTGGTCCCGAGGATGGGACCCAGTGCCTCACACAGGCTAGGTGAGCACTCCCTGCTGAGCCACAACGCCCCCAATTCTTCAAGGCAAAGCACCTCAGGTTTCTTTTACATGACATTCTGGTCATGGAGGTGAGGGAATGAATCTGCAGGCAGCTTCCAGTGGCTGAGGCTGGGGATAAGGTCACCACACAGACGCCAGGAGAGCTTTGGATGACGGGACTCTTCCATGTCTTAATCATCACCCCGCCGTGGTTTCATTACTGGGTACTTGTCAAAATTCTTACAACTGTGTCCCTAAAAAATGTGAGTTTTGCTGTATATGTGTTTTATTTCAATAAACCCAACTTTAAAAAAAAAATAAAAAGGAAGCCCGTGGAGGTGGTCTTCAGATCATCGCTTCTCTTTGAGCGGGAGGCTCAGACAGTGTCCCCTCCCTCCCTAACCACCCTATCCAGGTTGCTCCTAGAGTGAGGAAATTGTCCTGAGACGAGCAGCCAAGGAATAATATTTACCCAGCTGTGTTCTCTGCATGGGGATCCTGTTTTGTTGCCCCAAATGGTGATGGCTGGACAAGTGACCCTCACATGCATCTCTCCTGGATATTCAAATGTCAAGGACAAGGGTAGAATCTGCAAAGCTTCATCTTGTCCCCTTTGGTGTTTTAGAGCCATTAAGGCAATAAAAATGTAGCTGGCTCTTTCCATCTGCAGCCACAGGCGCACCCATGGCAGGCTAACTCGCAGCTAGAGGGCAAGGGCCAGGTTTTCCTAACTAGTGGTACTGGGGAGAAGGGCGCCAGCTTTGGGTGGGAGGTCTGTTTATGAAGACCAGTGCTTCCATCCGTAAGGGAGGGAGGAACACGGGGCTGTGCAGGCCACCTGGGAGTGTGCTTGGAGACTGGGTTCTTCAAGATGGAGGTATAAGTGCAATTCCCATCACACATCTTGCATTGTGAACAAGTCATGGGCCCCTTGCTCCCTCCAGTGAGCTACTTCCCACCCTAAGAACAGGCATGGAGCTGTCACAGTAGCCTGAGCCTTGGATTGCACTCTGAAGACACATGTTCCCATCCTCACTGTGACGCTGGGGAGGGCGTCGCTGCCTCTGCTGTGTTTGGTCTGTAAATGAACAAGAACCTGGATTATGTGACAGCTGACAGCATCTTTTAAAATTCCAATCCATTTCTCAGAGAGATTGCTTATTCTGCTGTGCTGACTTCCTTACCACGCTTCCCTTGCAGGAGATCCTGTGTTTGAGAGTCTGCACTCTCCCCACCCCAGGGTGGCCTGAAGTCATCCCTCTTACATTCCTGGTCACTGCTTTGTCCTGACCCTCCATGGCTCTTGAAATCCAGGCAGGGGCCACATGTCAGGACTGACAGAAGTCAAACACACTCTCACTCACCAAAGCTTTCCAGAGCAGGCGTCCAGAGCATCCGTGTCCTCTTCAGAGTCTGGAAAGTGACCTACTGACTTGCAGAAATGATATTTTAGATTTTAGAACACGGAGGTTTCAAGAAGATGAAACCATTTTTCACTCAAAAGCATTTACATTGGGTTGTATGTCTTTTTATGTATTTTCTGAATCAGGGTGTCATCTGTTGGCTTCCGCTGTCTGGAGGCCTCTCTGGCAAGAGCCACTGGCTTTCTGGTGAGCCACGGTCCACGCTGGGTTCCCTGTGTTGCATGTGGCTGTGGAGTGAGGATGCCTTGTGGGATTCTGCTGGGGGAAGACTTGAGAATGAAGATGACTTCTTGCTGCTCTACCGTGGTTCATTCAAATTATTCCAGATATTTCGGTTTGTTTTCCAACTGTGGAGGCCTTGGTGAATGGGATTCTTCACTCTTGCCAGATGAACAGTCAGTGTCTCTTTGTCGGGAAGTTCCTGATCACTTGAGTACCTCCTGCTTCTGTTCAGTTCCTCCTCTGCTCGGGCTTGAGTGGGGGTGCAGCTCCGAGGGGAAGTTCATCTTTCTCTGCGCAGTGATCCCCCGCACAGGAAAGCAACCCTGCACTTAAAATAAATACTTACATGGCAACTTGGGAAAGAGGAATGTGAACGCAAGACAGATTAAAAAAAAAAAAAAGAGGAAGTGAGAAAAATAGAAGACAGTTTCAGAATTAATGACTGAATTATCATTTAACACTTTAGGAAAGGAATCTAACTTGTAGGAGTTTTTCTGAGGGGTGTGGGCTTGGAGCATGTACCTTATTAGGATGCTGGCAAGACACACAGGAAATATAAACTGGTGGGAATATGATAAGTGCAGAAAATTGGCTGGGTAATATTCTGGAAGAAATAATGTGTTGGGAGGAAATGAAGAAAGTCAGAGAACTTTATCTTCAGGAATCATAAATGCAATGGGGTGGTTGACATGTCTTACAAAGAAGAGCTCGTGGCAGGGCCAGGAATGGCCGGGAGCCTGGCAGGAGGCCTGCACATGGACTCCAGAGTGGAATTCTTTCATGTCAAGTTGTGTTACGTTTCTATCATCTTGAAGGAATTTGGACCCGGCCATGATGGATGTCACATTCTCATTTCTACAACCATAAAATGGAAACCACACAATGCAAAAGACTCCAGAGTAATTATTTTGGGCATCATTAACTTGTCCATAATTAGAACCTCTCCCATTCCACATCTCCCAGGCCAATTATGTGTTACACAGTAGGTGATGGCGGAGCCGCAGTGGGAACGCTGGCAGGACCTCAAGGCTTCTCTTATCTTCCCTTTTTACTGCAGCCAACTCTTCATTTACAAGGTGAGTCTAGGTCTGTGGTGCAACCCTCTCGGGACAACTCATGCGTATGAATAATCCTTCCACAAAGTTCCATTTGTCCTTTCCTACTCTCAGCATTTGCCTGGTGCCCAGCACGGGCAGGCTCTCCTGAAGTCACAGAAGTCTCAAGTGCCTTTGTCTGAGCAGTATTTTCAGCATATCGATGAGTATAAACATTCATAAAAAAGTTAGCGTAGGAACCATCTTGAATTTCCATGACATAAAACACATTTATTTATTCATGGGTTCAGCGAGTGGCAATTCACTCATTTAGTAAATATTTACAGAATTCCTCCTGGAAGCTAGGGACATGTCCTCATGGTAGCAACAACCCACTAAAGAGCAAAGCAGGGAGGTTCCCCAAATTCATGGTACAAATTTAATTTAATTTAAAATTTTTTATACAGGTTCCCGCTATGTTGCCTAGGCTGGTCTTGGACTCCTGGGCTCCTAACAACTCAGACAACAGGCTTGCACCACCACTCCTGTCTCATTCTTGCATGTATGATAGAGGTGGTAACAAAAGATAAGATTGAGAGTGTTTATTTTTCATATAAATATGAAAGAGAGAGAGAGGATGCCGTTGAATCAGTATGGTGAAGAGTTTTAGTCTATAAGACTTGGAATTTATTGACTTATCTTGTGAACCCATGCCCAGGGAATCATTCACCACATTCTGTGAAAGAGCTGATTTTAGAGTGGGATATTTGTTTAAAAATGTGCCAGATTTAGGTCTGTTGATAGAAACAGATTCATATTCCTCAGCTTCATTATGGAAAGCCTTAGCACAATAATCTGATGACTCCATCTGTGTCTCTATCTAAGCAGCCATTGTCTCTCAGCATTTCGCATATTTAATATTGACATTCACTATCCTAATTGGCAATACATGTAGTAACTTCAGGTATCTTCTGACCCAGAGTTAAGGCAGTATTGGGAGTCTGAGAGTAAAACTCTCCGGAGTTTATCATTCAAAATCTTAATCAAATGTATGTCATACTCAACAAGTAGCAAGATCCTTGGTTTAATAATCAGATATATTTTAAAATCTTCCTTTATTAAAGGTGTAGTCATAGACAAGCATCAGTGTCCATAATGGCAGATGAGACTCTACTTTGCAAGGTTCCTGTGAGAAGTATTTTGAGAACCACCACCAGGCTGACCTCTCACCATCAAGGTATGATGAGTTTGTAAACAAAACAGAACAAAAGGTTATTTACTTTCCTAAGAGAAAAATGCTTATCTTCCCATCAAACGAGCCTAAATTTGCGTGTGTGTGTGTGTGTGTGTGTGTGTGTTGGGGACAGGGGGAAGATTAGATGTTTGCTCTTAAATTTAATGGAAAGTATAATGAAAAACCAGTTTGTTAAAAGTCACATGCGCTGGGCATAGGTGGGGCCAGAGTGCACTGCTCCTGGGAAATTCCTGCTGAGCAACCCACAGCTCAGAGCCGGTGGGAATGTTAGTGACACCCTCATTGTCCCTGGTGGAGGGTTAGTACGTACCCTGGGAGAGTTTGCACCAGTCAACCTATGCGAGCAGTGTGAGCAGTGCGTTTGTGTTTGGCCTGGAGCACTAAGATTCACAGCTCACTTCCATCTTGGCCTCAGGCAGGAGAATAAGGGCCACCCAGGGAGGATCAAGAGGAAGAGTGAAACAAGACCCTTCACCAGCTGCACTGTTGCTCCTCTCGCCAGGGAGACCCATCTCTCACCACGCAGGGGGAGGACCGAGGGAGTTGTCGCCACTTACTTATTGTTGGGAAGCATGGGGAGTAGCCTGGCGCTAACTCCAGGTGGGTTTGAAGAACACAAAGAAGTCTCCCTTCAGCACGGACCCCAGTACCAGTACGAGGCCTCCACGGGGTCTGCCCAGGCCCCCTAAAACTTGATTTGCAAAATGAGCTCTTTACTGCACCAGCCCTGCCATTGTCCTGGGCACAGCATCCGGTCCTCAGCTGGCCCTCCCGGAAAGCAGACAGAAGATGCAGCTCACTTGAGAGCTCAGGAAAAGTGCTGTTCTTTTTAGTTTGTTTGTGTAAACACACAAAAGGGAATATCAAGCAGGATTCCTGTGTCCTGCCATAATGCCGAGTGGGTTTTCTTAGCCTTGCTAATGGAACTACATAGCTAAGTAAGTTTCAGTCACAGTGTTTTATTAAGTTTTGGGAGTCTTAATTTTCCAACTCTGGCACCAGAATTTTGTAATTAACATACCATTAAATAACTCTTTTAAAATTTATGTGCCTGGACTGTTTTTAAGATACAACCCAGTTGCATGACCAAGAAAACACCAGAATTACACAAGCATAGCAGGAAATTAACAATATAGGAGACAATCATGCTTGGTTATAGATAACGCATCCAGGGCTTAAAATAGCAGTTTGCCATCTATGTGTCACTTTACACCAGATGGTTGGAAGAGCACAGGACATGTGTTTATGTGTGTATATATATATAAATATATTAGGAGGGTACATATAAAATCTGCTCATAGCAATGCACTGAAAAAGGAAAAAGATCTATAATTTAGGATAAGTGAATGTTTGTCAAATTGCCTTCATCTATATCAAGCTCAAAGCTATTTTTATGTATTCAGTAAGTAAAAATATTCCGTTATGAAATATCAAATGAAATTGTGACATCAAGTTTTTGCGGAGTTGCAAGTAGAAGACTTCTCTTGAGTCCAACTCCTGACCCAAGCAGTTCGAGGGGACATCTGGGGCAAGTTTCACCTTTGGGTGTGTTATTCCTTCACTTTACTTTGACAGGTTATTACTTCATTTTAATTCCAAGTCTTAGGAAAACAGTTTCTGCCACTCTGGGGGAAGCTCAAGACGGTGCATGAAGGTGGGGTTCATTTACTCCTTGCTGGGGTACTGCTTCCCCTGAGGATTAGGTGTCCGCTCACCGTGGACAAGAACACTCATGAAGCTCCTTGACCCTCAGTATGCTGACACAGGGTCTGAGTGGGAAGACCAGGTTCAGAGCACAGGAGCATCTCTATTGGGCTCTCCATGTTCAGCTACGGGAAATGCAGGATGGTTTGTGGGGAAATGCGGGAAGTCCATGGCCCAGAAAAGTGGTTTCAACAGGAAGGATCTCCCCCCACAACTGTTCAGCTTCAGACAATGATGGAGCTCTTTGCTCATCACAGCTGAAGGTTGGCCGAGCGGCACATGTCAGGCCACCTCCAGGAATGTTGCTGACGTCCTACGGGGGCCTGGGGTAGCTTCTCTCAGCAAAGTATCTCGGGACGGTCCCTGGATGCTCAGTTGTCTGTATTGGCTTGGTCGACCATAGACCCCAGTTATATAATCAAGCACTAAGCTGGTGACATTCTGGGGGTATTTTGTAAATGTGATGAACATCTTTAAGTAAAGCAAGTTATGCTCCATCATGTGGATGGACCTCATTCAGTCAGCTGAAGCCCTTAAAAGGTAAACCTGAGGATTTCCAGAATGGAAATGTGTGAAATATATGTACAAAAATGGATTCGCTTTCTCTGGAGGACCTCATTGTGTCCCCTCAAAACAACTCTGTGTTGCCGTCTACACCTCCAGTGTGGTGGTGTTTGCACACTAGCTGGGGGTGGTGATTGGGTTCTGAGGGTGGATCCCTTGTGTAGTTTAGTGCCTGCAGGGGAGAGATGCAGCTTGCTTGCTCTCTTTCTGCTCTGTGCCTATGATGACACTTCTAGAAGACAGCCGTCTGCACACCTGGCACTGGGCCCTCACAGACCCTGAATCTGCTGACACATTGATCTTGGCCTTCCGGCCATGAGATCTGTGGGAAATAATTGCTTCTTGTTTGAGTCCAGCCGTGTGTGGCCATTCGTTATGGCAGCTGGAATGGGCGAAGATTGATCCTGACTGATTCGGTGCCAGCTGTCGGGGGTGCCTTGGTTAGGAAGCCCTGGGCTGGGGTGCAAATGGACCTTCAGGAAGGGGGAAGATTGCACTGTCCTGCCTGTCTCCGTACCCCTGCAGCCAGCCAAATGTGCTTGGGATCTCCAGAACCTTCTCTGGACAGCCCAGGGCTGTCTTTTCTCCTGGCTGCAGCTTAGAGGCCCAGGAATTCTGTATCTGTCCCTCCATATTCAAAGTTGAGACTTCAGGGAGGAGAGTGAGGGGAGACATGTCACTGTTCCTCACCCCCACCTCCTGCTGGGGTCTTTCTTTCATATTTGTTTGTTTATTTATTAAACCCAGGGGCATTCTACCATTGAGCTACATCCCTAGTTCTTTATGCTTTTTGTTTTGAGACAGCATCTCTCTAGATTGCCCATGCTAGCCTCCAACTTGTGATCCTCCTGCCTCAGCCTTCCCTAGCATCTGGGATTAGAGACATGTGCCTCTGCAACTGTTTTACCCTTTCTTCAGGAAGAATAAATTAGCAGAAGGAGCTCAGATCACATTCCCTCTGTTTTTCTTCTCTCCTTAATATTATGGCTCCCTGTCTCTAAACCCTGTGCACTCGTCTGGTTTGTCCTCTACCCTCTACTAATGCTCTTTTCAAATGGATGCCTTATTATTCCAGAGCAGAAGTGATCACTGCCTGCCAGACTGAGCACTCCCCCCAGGTTTTGAAACGATCACAGGCACCCCCTCTCCCAACACATGTATGCACACCTGTCACACGTGATTCCTGAACACATAGAGACATCTTCAAGTTTTGAACTCACATTGATGATCTCAGATGCCACATAGAAAGCTTTGAATCTAGTGGGATGGTTTTTAAACCTTTGGGATTTTCTTTGAGAAGTGATTCAAAGAAGGAGCTGGCCCTGCCAAGATCCGTGTGGATAATGCCTCTTTGTCTGCCGACTCTCTGAGTCCCACCGTCGTCTCCCTGGAATCGGAGAGTGGGCAGGACAGGGATAAGAGGATCAAACATTTGCAGTATTTCTTTCAAGGAGATCCATGTTCCCTCCGCCTTCCTGCCAGAGGCCCTGTTTGACAGCTGCCTGTCGCCCTGAGCCCCAAACTCTCAGTGAATCAAAGCCTCACTGTCACAGGGGTCTTCTTGGGGTGAAAGGCTACTGGCCTTTTCTAGGTCGGTGGCCCACTTGGCAACAGAAATGAAGTTCCCCCGGGCTACATCCAGCTGCCAGAGCGGGTGGAAAGCCTTCTCAGCAGCCCTCCGTGTGCTCGGCCTGAGCCCACGCTGCAGCTGGGGCTGGGCGCTGCCCAGGGTTGCTGACGGGAGGAGCAGGTGGCCGCCAGCACCAGGGAGAAGGGGAGCGTGGGGCTGGTTGGCCTCCCCGGAGACTTTGTGTCTCCGTTTCCCCTGCCTGGGTGTCACCCAATTATCACTCCCACGCACTCCTTGCAGCGGCACTTTGTGGATGACAAACATGCTTGCTTTATTGTTCTGGGAGCTGCAAACATGAGAACCAGCCCACAATCTATCAAGGACTTCCATACAGAATATGCAGTGAGAACCCAGAGTGACTGGGGTCCTGAGGTGTGAACCGACCCAGTTCAGTCACAGCTTCCTGGGGGACAGACTGTTTTGTGAAAGAGCTAAAATAAAGTTTTAAGTTTTCTGTTCTTTTTTCTTCAGCGCCTTTCCAAAACGGCTCCGTGCAAACAACAGGTGAGAATTAGTCACTGTGCTTGGAGGGCGTGGGAAGTAGAGGAGAGGGAGTTGGTGCAGAACTTGGAAGCCATTGCTCCCCTTCTAAGGTGTCTGCTTGTCCAGTGGGCTCAGGACTGAGGAGTTTTCTGGGATGCGAGACTTGGAGGGCTAGCAAGGGGACAGGCGGCTGGTCACCTGATGGTCACTTCTCTCCATTGGTGGGACTGAGGCTTGCCTCCTGGTTGGGATAGGGTCAGAGACAGTTTCTAAACAAAGGAGCTTTAGGGTAAACAGACGTTTCAGCGTGCTTCACGAGATCCCTGGGGGTGCTTCATGAGATCCCTGGGGTTATCACTCACGATGCTGAAACAGCTCAGTGCCCTGGACAGTCACAGCTTGCTCCAAAGTGCAGGGTTTCTGCATCATGGAGCTGAATGTTTGCACAGGGCTTAGAAAAACATAGAGAAGGAAAGCTGTGGCATTTGGGTTCTGGGTGAGAGAGGAAGAAGTCACTTGCAAGAGATGTAAGCATGTGTTAATTGGTGGCGGTGTTTGTCTTTGGGTCCCATCCTTGTGTGCTGCAGAAAAACACAACCCGCAGCTCAGAGAGCAAGTGCAGTGCAGGAAGACAAGTGGTCGGGACACTGTTTTGCTTTTAAAAGATAAATCATCAGCGTGCATGGGAAAGGAGCAGAGGGCCAGTGGGAGGGTGACCCGGGGAGGAGTGGAATATTAGCCTCACAGCCCCAGCTGTGCAGCCATTCTGGAAAGAAAACATGACATGGCTCTTCCAAGGCCCACGTGGGAGATTACTAATGCAGAAACCACAACGGCCTGAGCACATCACCCCACAGTTGGCTGAGGACGTCGCCTACTCTGTTGTCCTTGGTCCTCATGATATTCTCCGAGATGTGGCCAGATGAAGACTGGTGACCTTCTTTGAAGTGGCCTACTTAGGATCACAAGGTCAGTTAAACAATGCAGTCAGAACTGGCTCTGGTCTTCTGGACTCTGCTACACCAGCAGGTGTGCCTGGTGGCTTCAGAGGCCATCAGGGCGAATACAAATCGTGGGAGATCCATAGCATTAGAACCTTCACGACACGTGGCCCTGTCTTCCCAAGTTAATTCTAGGGAGCAAAACCAGGAGTAAGAAAAGAAGCAGCTTCACGTAAAAGCCACAGCTCGTGGAAGGCCAACTGCCAATCCCTAGACAGATGACCTTCAGTTTCTTTGATTGAAAAATATGCATCATGATAGCTTCCGTCAAGGTTGGCGTGATTCTCAATGAGATGCTGCAGGTCTGAGCACAAGGTCACCCACGACCTAAACAGAGTTAGAGCTGGTGGGCACAACTGCCGTGGAGAGGAGAGGAACCCGAATCCGGCCACAGAGGACAGCTTCCTCAGTCACTTACACTGTCAACAGGCCCTGGTCCAGCCAGTCTCAGCTGTGACCTCTGAGAAGAAAGAACCTACTCGACCAGGCGAGGAAGCAACAGAGACTTCAAAGGCAAAAAGTCAGCAGAGAGGACCGACAGAGAATGGGCAGGTGGCCATGAGCACACACTCCTAATGTCACCGTGACGTTCAGATCCGCCTGTGTTGAAAATGGTCTGTCGGAGGAGACACTGAGTTAGAAGCCAGCCACAGGATAAAATCCAATTCTGAGTCACTCATCAGTGCTGAAAAATGTTGCCTGTCCACTTTATTTTGCACTGAAGCTGAATGTGGGTGGCAGTGACCTTGGTAGCTCTTTCATAAAGGATTTACTTTAGGTGAATTAACACCAAAGATTTCTCTCTATTGCCTTTACTTTAATTCAGCCCTGACACTACCTGAATGGGCAGTCAGAATGGCTTTGGAGTAAGTAGTCATCGACTGTATACCATGACCTTGACAGTCCTGTTCCCTTCAAAGGCATGTGAACTCCTAGAAAGTGGCTTAGGTCAGGGGACTGTGTGGTTCCCTCAAGAGGAGGGTCAGCTCTGCTATGAGGGACGCTTTGTTATCTGTAAGGTGCTTTTTGCTGCTGAACCTCAACAAGGCCCATTGCATAGCATTCTGTACCATAAAATTCATTTACATAATGCACATTTTCTAGACCAATAAAAAATAAAACACAGACACTACAAATGCACAGCATTAGAAATAAAAATGCTGTGAACACATATATTTTTATCCTTATCCTATTCCTCCTTTTATTCCTTTCACAGAATGCTTTGTTCTCTGGCCAGATGATGTTCTTTCTGTAGGTATGGAGCCTGTGACCCAGGAGTCTGCCCTCATGGTGACTCCACTCTGCAGTCTTATGTTTGGTTCTCCTTTCTTCCGTCCTTCTTTTTTAATTGGACTTCGTCTTCTACCTCTTTAAAATCACTTCACCCCCATACTTCCTGAGACACGTGGTCTACCAAATGACCTGGGGCCTTCACAGTCCCTTCATTAAGGGCTCCCTGGCTGCTGTAGCTATTGATCCGCAGGAGCTGCAGTTGACAGACCAACTCTGAATTCAGGCCCTGCCCGGAGCAGTGATGGCCTTTGGGAAGTGACACTTGAGCTCATCTGCAGCACTGAGGGTCCATCGCACAGAGGCCCACTCTTCACTCTGCCCTCTGTGCACACCTGCTCTGCCTCTGGACCCCATGCTGTGGCTTGCTTTGACCCAGGGCGTGCTAGTGGAGGCTTGAGAAGCACCTGCGGATTCTCACTTGCAATCTCGGTCACGATAACGCGTGCCTGAGCTAGCCTGCTGCAGGATAAGACACGTGGACTCCACCTGAGTTGTTCCTGATGTAACTGAGGCCATCCAAGAGCCACTGCCACCTGGCTTGTTCTGCAATCGCAGAGGACTAGCAGACCCACCTTTGGTCCCATACGCCTGCGAAGCGTAGGCATGTGGTAGGATCCTAGCCAGGTTAGCTGAACCTCACCCCTGAGCCCCTAGCTATTGTCACAGGCCACTGAGATCACGTGACTGGGCATGTGCAGCTTTCTCATGGTAATAGACAACCGAATCACTTGGGCTCCTCACCTTTAAATGCACAAAAAACTCGCAAGTACTTCAACGCTACTGTGAAGACTAAAAAACATAATGTGTAGAAAGCACCTTACCTGGGCTTGGTACACAGAAAATGCACTACAAATATTGAATTTTACCATTCAGAAACCAGACCCTCCTGACTCCTTCCGTCCTCAAGCCTGCTACACCTCTTGGGAGACAGATTCTCCCCTCTGCACTTAAGCTTCCTTTCATGGGCAAGAAAGTACTTTATTAAGGATGTCACATTTTAATGATGCCCTAGCTGTGATCATTTATTTTTTCTTCCTTTTAAAGATTATTAAGTTTGATTGTTATCCTATTCTTTATTCTTATAGTAGGCATAGACTTCCTTTTGTATTTCATTACCTATAGCTCTACCATTTTCCTGTTTAGAAACCTGATCTTCTCCAAACTATTAACTTGTTTTGGACCATTTTCCATGTCTTTATTATTTTTGTTTATTTTTATTTTTGTGTTTATTTAGTGCTAGCATCCTTTCAACTTGGAAATGTGGAATTTGAGGTTTGCCCTTCCATTTTCCCATTCCCATTCCCTAGGATTAGGCTATAATGTGTAAATATGAAGTGGATTAGATCAGATCAAAAGTGCTGATCCAAGGGCAGTTGGGCCTCTGCTGGTCAGGGCTATTGGTGACGTTAAGAACAAGGGCCCGAAGGCTGCGTGAGAGGTGATCTCATTCACTTGTATGATCTCTGTAAACACGCTTTTGTTCTTAGCCTTTCTCTTGCACAAATGGTGGACTTTGAAGATGTTAGTGTATAACAGAATTGATGTTTGTTTTCTGTTTGATTTTAAACAGAGAAGATAAAAGGGGTTACAGCTCCTTTTTTCTTTCCTTACTTTTTTCATTTCAAAGTTGCTATCAGTGCATTTGGTGATGAACAACAGAGAGACTTGCTGTAGAGGATTTTATTGTCTAGTTGAAAAAGTCGCTTTTGAACGCCAGTGGTTCGATTCCTTTGACACCATGTGCTTTTGTAATATGTGTTAATGTGCCTGACAAAGTGTCCGGGTCCTTGTGCCACGAGCCAGTTCAGTGCCTGTGAGTGACACACCGATCCATTCATGCTCGTTCTTTTCCATGGTGCTTGAAGTCAGAGCCCTCCTGGGCAAGCCGCCTGTTGTTCTCAGGCAGGTCACTTTTGCTCTGATGAGGGCAACTTGTGCACGGTTCTCACATTTGTGTCTAACGTGTGTTTAAACATGATGGATGCAGAGCAGTGCATAGCTACGGTTTTCAGGAAAAGTTAATCTTCCAGGGATTGCTTTTCAGAACTTCAGTAAATTTATCTTTAAATTAAACAAACAAAAACTCTAAAGCCAAAAAGGAATTGGGACCAGAGCTCAAACATGGAAATATATTTGTAAAGCCATTGCAACACAAAAGCATCAGTCCTATGCGGCTCACACATGTCCTTCCGGAGGTCAGAAACAGCACCTCAGCACGGGATTTACTGATAAGAGGCAGTCTACTAGGTGTGCACCACACACGGAAAGCTGGCTCCTCCCCTCCAGGTGTTGGAACCAGATCCCCAGTGTGATTGCACTTGGAGCAGCGGCCTTTAAGGAGTGATTAGGTCACGAAGGCAGAGCCTCCTTCAGTCGATTAATGCCCTTATAAAAGAGATCTCAGAGAGTTCCAGAGATTGCTCTTCTGCCCTCTGAGGACACCAAAAGAAGGCGTTGTCTCTGGCCTACGAAATAGGCTCTCACCAGAAACTGAATCTGCAGGTGCCCTGTTTAGATTTCCCAGTCTTTAGAACTGAGAAATAAATTTCAGTTGTTTATAAACGAATCAGTTTGTGACGTTTTGTTATAGCAGCTGAAATGGGCTGAGACAGGATGTGAGTTAACACATTTGGCAGTCTGGATTTTCCTTGTAACTCCCTGGTCACAAGATTGATGCAGGACAGAGGTGAGGGCTCCAGAGGGGCTCGAGGGGCTAAGGGCCATGTGGAGAGATGCCTTACGAGGACCAGCCTGGCTCACAGGAATGAGCAGGGACACCTGCTGGAACGGCAGGAAGCAGCGGGAAAGCACACTGGTGCTCCTCAGCAGGGCGACTCCTCTGTGCTCTGTCTGGGCAAGTGTGACTTAAAACTAACAGGAATTTTCATGTCAATGCTAATGTAGGAGGACAATCAAGGTATTTCCTGAGGATCCTATTGATCAAGTCAGGGAAATACATAATGCAACTTGTTTAAATGTAAAATGGACAAATGGCAGTGGGCTGGACGTGGCTCATTCAGAAGCACCTTCTGGGTGATATCAGACATTCAGGTCTCTAAATAAACAGACTTTCTCATTGATGGCATTTTACCCAATAATACAAATAATCTAAAAATAAACTCCTTAGTCCTTTAATTGCTAAGGTAAAATGGACTACTTTTCTGGACTGGATCCATCCATCCACCCACCTGTCATGTGAGGACAGGGTCTTTCCTTGCATGGTGGTTGCTCATGGACAGATGATTGGCTGAAGAAGCAGACCAAGCACAGGTATGGAAGGCTTGGCAGGTATGGAAAGATCTGGCAGAGCAGCGGCTCGTGGAGACACGAGCAGGCCCCAGGACTGTGGTTGGATGTGTGACTGATGAGAAGAACCAGGGAAGCGGGAACACTGAGGGTTTTATGTGCCACACAAAGGAGTTTGCACCCTTCCTACAGGCGATGGAAACCTCTCCAAGGTCTAAGTTAGGGTCCGTGTGATCAGACTTGTGTTTGCAAAGCTACTTTGGTAGGAGGCAGAGAATGGGTTGGAGAGATAGGAGTCAGAGGCCAATTAAAAGACCAATTATTTGAGAAGAATTGTAAAGAACTGATTTAAGATAGTAGGCAAATAATTCACTTTTATTACTCATTTAGACAAATAATCAAGAATACTGAAATGCACATGGCTGTGCTTGGTGCTACCAGGCATGTGAAGAAGACTATGGCCAAATCTCTTCCATAACTACAGTTACAGCCCAGGGAGGGAAGATACTACTACCACACAAATGCTACCCCCGGGGGTGATGTGCAGCATGGGGGAAGGGAGGTGATATCAAGTGGTGTGGAAGGGAAAGTAACTCATGTTGTTGGGTCAATGAGAAAAAATGAACATTTGTGAACGGTGTAGGATATCAGGTTAGACTAAGAAGATGAAAAATCTTCTTTAAGGGAAATTGTGGAGAAGAACTCACCATGCGAGGCGACAGTGTGAGCAGAAGGCACTGGTCCGTGCGTACAGCCCAGTTTTGAGGAGCAACGAGCCACCCTGTTGGTGCTTGTGGAGGAGACGTGTGAGCTGAGGCTGGGAAGGGAAGGCGTCGTGGGTGGAGCATCTGAGCCACAGGAGTGAGTGATCTGGGCCTCACCTGGTCTACCAGGGGAAGCCAATAAAGAAGGGGCGCACTGCAAACTGCCTGGAAGGAAGCTTTCTCCGTCCCCACTGGATAGCATGGGTCATGGGCAGGGACTCTGGGCACAGTCTGTGGGCACTGGCCTGAGCTGACAGTGTCCTAAAGTGGGTGTGCTAGCTGGACGTGGAAGGAGAAGCTCAGAGGCTGAAGTCAACTCTCAGTGTTGGGACAAGGTGAGCGCGGAGGATCTGGGAGGCTCAGCGTCAGGGCACAGAGGTGTCAAGCTTGAAGGACTGAGGACAGAGCTGATAGACTAAGGAAACAGGGAAGATTGGGAATTCAGGTAAGGTCAAATGGAGCTTTAGGGGCTGACAGGACATCTAGTGAGAACTCTGTGATTTGTTACCCACCGCAGGTCACGGGGCAATGTCTGGAGAGATTCTGGTTGTCGCAGCTGGAGCCCGAATGCTGCTGGCAGCCGATGGGTAAATGCAATGCCACCCAAAGGCACCCCCACTGTGAAGGTTCCTGTGGTCCAAAATGTCAGCAGTGCTAAGTGAGAAACCGGAGCTGGATGTGACCAGTAGGAAACTCACACCTAAGGACAGACACATTAGGGGTCACCGTGACAAACAATGTGAACCACAGACTTAAGTGGTTTGGATTGTGGAGCCAGAAGTTGTCCACCTGGAATTAGTAACTGAAGCTAAATAGATGCATTTGGCTGTAGAGGGAAGGCTTCCCTGGGAACCGCTGTCTCTAGAGGACAGCCTCTGGAAGGAACCATGGTGGGAGCAGGACACCTCAGAAATCCCAAAGTAGCTGGCTCTGGGGCTGCTGTAGGAGTTGGCGAGGGGAGTCTCACAGAGCAGCAGGAGGGAGCAAGAAAGGACCCAACAGAGGTCCCGCTGAGCCACAGTGGGTGCCCTGGGCCACCTATTGGCTCCACCGTGTTGAACGAGTTCCTGACCTTGTCTCTGTTTCTACTTCTCCATGTGTAATAACTGCACCCACCTGAAGGGTGGGGAAGATGGGAGCTCATTGGCATAAGGTTCTCTCAGAGCAGATCACTTGCCACACAGTAGACTCTCAATGGACGGGAGCTTCATGGAAAGGAAAAGCAAAGGCAGCTGGAGAGCAGATAGACAATGGTGACTGGAATAGCACTAGGGACTTAGAATGCTCCTGGTGGAATTACTGCTCAGGTACTGCCTAAGCTCAGAGTTCCTGACCTCCAGAACCTTGCCTGACACGTGTGGGTATCTCTAAAAGTGCAGATTTCCAGGCCACAGGCTCTCCAGGGAATTTCATATGTTGTAGGCATTTGCACAGAATTCTGATGCTCAACCAGCAGCCTCAGGCACTGGGCCAGGTGCTGGGGTAGACCTGTCAGAGACTCAGACGAGCTCTGTGCCCTGAGTGGCCACGTGAGAAACAGATACAAACAAGCAGCACAATCCAAAGTGACCACTGCTGCAAAGGAGGCAGGAAGCCCAGAGGATAGACAGACAACTGGAAAGCCTCCCAGAGCGGCTGAGGGGGCTCTAGAGGGTGAGCGAGGCCCCTAGGGCAAGTGAGGACCAAACCCAGGCAGCAGAAGCAGGAGGGCCTGTGGAGATGTGAAGGGGCGCGTGGAGGCCGAGGTGTGGGGAGGCAGGAACAGACGGCAGGGCTGCTGCAACATGGGAGGATGGAGCAGAGAGGACAGGGGGGACAGGACAGCACCCCTACAGCTGAGGGGTGCTTCCATGCTAGGCCTATCTTATTTAGGTACTTATTAAAATAATATGTGTATGCGTATGGTTAAAAAATCGTTATAACAAAGGAGGATGTGATCAAACGGACCCTTCGGTCCTTGCTCATCTGCCTCACCCGGGGCTGCTGTTGACAGGGTCATTGTTGCCATGCAGAAAATTCCATGAAGATACAGGTCTTTCTTTCTTTCTTTCTTTCTTTCTTTCTTTCTTTCTTTCTTTCTTTCTTTCTTTCTTTCTTTCTTTCTTTTTCTTTCTTTCTTTCTTTCATCTATCCATCCATCCATCCATCCATCCATCCATCCATTCATGTTTTTCTCTTTCTCTCTTTATCTGTCTAGTGGTAGTTAATTTCATGTCAACTTGGCTAGGCTATGGTACCGAGTTGATTAGTCAAACACCAGTCTACATATTGCTATGAAGGTGTTTTTTTTTTTAAAGATGTGTTAACATTTAAATCATAAACTTTGCACAAAGGAGATTGCTCTCCAAAATTGGGTGGCCCTCATCCAATCAGTTGAAGGCCTCCCGAAACAAAAACTGAGGTTCCCAGAAGAGGAAGTCATTCCAATTCTAGACTGCCTTTGGATTCAAGACTACAACATCGACTCCTGCCAGAGTGTCCAGCCTGCCAGTCTGCCCTGCAGATCTTGGACTTGCCAACCCCACAATTGTATGGGACGATTGTTTAAGAAAAGTCTCTCTCTCTCTCTCTCTCTCTCTCTCTCTCATCTCATCTCTATCCCACTTTGTGCCCATTTTATGATATTAGTGCTATCATTCTGAGAATCTTACACACTGTCATCTATTATGTACCTAATATTTAAAATAAAATAACTAAACCCACAGGAGCATACCGCCCTCATTGCTTTTTACTTCTTTTGTTACTTTACTACTTGCAGATATAGTTCTGCCTTACTGTCCTCACTTATATGAACATCCTTCATATGGATACAATGATTCAGGACTGCTGACTGATGCTCATTCAATCCGGTGCATTGAGCACCAGCCGC
This sequence comes from Glaucomys volans, assembly GCA_020662805.1. Taxonomy (NCBI): domain Eukaryota; kingdom Metazoa; phylum Chordata; class Mammalia; order Rodentia; family Sciuridae; genus Glaucomys; species Glaucomys volans. The sequence continues at coordinate 928,267 of JAJEJO010000080.1, forward strand.
ACTGAGCAGTCTCTTCTTTCTCCTTTGCTGTGTGGAAGTTTATCCATGGAATATGTTTCTGATAGTGGAATTGCTGGAACAATGGGTATAAGCATATCACATTTTGATAGAAATTGCTAAATTGCTCTCCAAAAAGTTTGCACCAATTTATAAAACTGGCACTGGTGTATGAGATGGGTTGTTTTTCTATACTCTTCCCACCATTTATCACTGTCAGGTAAAAAATAGACTCTCATTGCTTTGGAAGCTTATGTTTCTTTAACTATGGGTGAAAATTGGAATTCAAATCAGTTCATTTTGTTTGAGTTGCTGTAAAGTGGCATCCATTTATTATTGAGTCTGAAGAGAACCATACATTCAGTGTTTAGAAGACACAGCGAGCCCAACGCTCATGCAAACGTGTGTGTCACAGTAGGCAATCTCCTCTGCCTTTGACCTCCAGAACTTTTGGCTCCATCTGTACCGTCAGTCATCTGATTAACCTCACATTAACATAACTTTGCATTTAAAGTAAGTGTTTTTAAAGCCCACTTAGAGCGTTATGGTAGGAATTTATTGTTTTAAATTAAGGACAAAAATTAAGTGTATGATTTTACTAAAATATTTATAAAGTTTCAATGAACATTTCTGGTCTTTTTAAAACACAGACACCATTTGCTATAGCATCACAAATGTAGATAGTATATAAATATGCCCAACAACAGAACTGAAAGTTTTTTTGAAGAGAAATTTTCATAAAATAAATGACAACACCTCACTGGCAGCCACTAAAGATGGCTTCTGCAAATGGTCATCTCATCTCTACCAAGACGGGAGAGGGTCAGAGTTTGAAAGATGACAAATTTATCAAATTGATTTATGCATTCAATTTAATCTGATGAACTTCTGGTTGGTTTTCCATAAAACTTAAAAAGCTAAATCTAAAATTGCTATGATACTGAAAGAGGCAAAGCATGGCCAAGCCACTCCCAAAAGAGAGTCACCCACTCCGAGGAAGTCAGTTAACAAAACTCGAGAGTTCTAGAACCGCAGTTGCAAAGGCAACACAGAATGTATAAACAGGTCAATGGAAATAACACATAAGCACGCACAGAAATCAATAGGCAGATAGGGTTTCAATAGATAGGTAGGGAAATTAGCTATCCTGAGAAAGAAAAATGACATTAACACTAAGCTTACCACAAAGCTGAGATTGATCCCAACTGTATTAAAAGCATAAATGCAATAAAACAAACAAAAAAATCCTTTCAGAATGTAATATAGAAGCACACTTTGCTAATCTCCTTAAACACAAGGAAAAATGATAAAATTGACAGTGTCAAATCTAAGAGCTTCTGTTTACCTAAATGAAGCACCAGAGAGGAAAAAGATTAGCTATGTAATGAGAAATGATTATATATCTCCAGCGACATGTACCCAAGTCTGCATCCATCTCTGTATGTCTGAGAAAGGTTAGGATCTTCAAATTGCTCCACAAATGAACCGGAAAAAGATAACTCAATAGAAAAATGGGTGAAAAGCATAAATGAGCACTTCATGTAAAAGAAAATCTACTTGGACATTAAGCATGCAAACGATGCTAGATCTCATCCTTCATTGTAGAGAAGCACATTAAAATTACAATGAAATCCATCCCCACAGGTGTGGCTAAAGTGGAAAGAGAAACTACAAGTGTTGGCAAGGGAATAAATTTATAGGAACTCTTAAGAATTCCTCTGGGCCATGGAGTGTGTATTAGTTTCTTACAGCTGATGAAACAATGTCCTACAAAGTTAGTTTAAAACAACTCAGATTTCCTTCCTTCCTTCCTTCCTTCCTTCCTTCCTTCCTTCCTTCCTTCCTTCTTTCCTTCCTTCCTTCCTTGGTGCTTAGACTCAACTGTCCTTTACCATTAAGTTACATTTCCAGTCATTTTTATTTTTCATTTGGAGACTTAGTCTCACTAAGTTTCTGAAGTTGGCATCACACTTGGGACTCCCCTTCCCCAGCCCCCAGCTTCCCGAGTTGCTGGGATCGCAGTGTGAACCACTGCACCTTCCTCCACATGTGTTTTCTTCCATTTCCGGAGGCCAGAAATCCAGCCTCAGTTTCACTGGGCTGGAGTCAGCAGGGCTTGCTCCTCCTGGAGACTCAAGGGTTGAAATGTTTTTCTCATTGCTTCCACTTCCATTTTTAACCTAATACTTTTATTCCCATTAATTAAAAGAGTAATTAGCCTCAAGGAACTGGCTGAAGAAACTAAGTGGAGTATTGAAAGCTGATGTCCAATTAGAAATTAGTCAAAGCACAGGATGCCATTGTGACATGGGAATACCAGTGTGAGGTTTTGCAATTTGTTGGTTGTCAGAGTACAACAGGCCTTTATCATTGTCCCACTTTTAAAGGAAATCTGCAGGATGACTCAGGAGAGGGCTGTAACTGCTGGTGCCCAGGCAAAGCCAGCATGCCGTGTGCTTTAAGAAGACACTCAGAGCTTCAAGGCTCTAGTTAACTACGTGTTCAGAACCAAAATACAGCATGGCACCCTGGTTTGGGCAATGACTCCACTGTAGGTTGTACTAAAAGTCACAACAAGAAGGATCTGAAGGGCCAGGTATGGTGGCACCCACCTGTAATCCCAGTGGCTCCAGAGGCTGAGGCTGGAGGATCTCAAGTTCAAAGCCAGCCTCAGCAATTTAGCAAGGCGCTAAGCAACTGAGTGAGACCCTGTCTCTAAATAAAACACAAAATAGGGCTGGGGAATGTGGCTCAGTGGTTGTGCCACGGTGCCTCCGAGTTCAATCCCATGTATCAAAAAAAAAAAAAAAAGAAAGAAAGAAAGAAAAAGGATCTGAAGGAAGGCACAATTCATGAACAGCACAAAGCTGTGATTTCAGCCCAGGTGAACTGAGAGTGTGTGCCACCCCACAGATGCTGAGACATCAGTGAGAAGCTAGACTGAGCTTCCCAGCGAATGTCCTAGAGAAGTGAAGGTCTCCAGGACGCTGGTGGTTGTCTTGAAACAAAGTCATAAATTGCCACATGCAGGGCCCAGATTATTTTGGCTGAGAAGAGCTGCTATGGGAGTGCCCGGCTGTGCCCCTGGATTAGACTGCAGGCAAGCTCACTGACCCCTTCTACAGTCGACATCAGAGACAGGCTGGAGGATAAACAGTTACCCCTAAACCTGTGCTTCTGTCCATCAAGAATTTGTTGTTCGTTTTTATTTATTTTTTATTTTTTTTGGCTCAGAAGTCCTCCTATGTCAAAGCCAAGGAATTTAGAATGAAAGAAGTATTTCATAAGAGAAAAGAGCAGGAAACTCACCTTTTCCAAAATCGACCTGCACGCTGCCCACGAATTGTAACCAGATTTGATCCGTCAGTATCTATAGTGCACTAGAAATGCATCCGGAGAGTGTTTTTCGTTGACAAGATTGACAGATTGCTGATAAGATGGATTTATGGCAGAATCCATTTAACAATCAATTGGCATTGAAAGCATAGTTTCTTTACATCTGCGCTAGAGGTATTTAAAATACTTGAAGCTTTAGGTGAGAGCAAAAGATAAACTTGAAGAAGTTTCAACAGTCATCTGCCTGATTAGGTCGCAGCAATACAAGCAAACTGAAATTATACAAACTGGAGAACCATCGTCATCCATGGATTAAAAACAAATTGGTAATATCGTCCAGCTGCTAAAAGAGGAGCGTATCAAGAGTGCTTGATATGAATAAAACATGTCGGGTGCACGTCGCTGGAGCCAAGTGCGAATGCCAGGGAATGGCGATCACTGACGGCTGGCTGTTCCATTGAGCCTCTCTTCTCTGGTACTTGGAACTCCTTCCTCTCCGGCTCTTTGTCTTGAATTTCCACATTGGAACTATCTCATTTTTTTTTTTCCAGTTGAGGTCTGTGTTTACATGAAAACCCCCCCTAGTATTGGAGGTAAAGTTTATAACAGGTATGCAAAGCCTCCCTTTGCCACTGTGTTTTTGCTTATGTTGCATCCCATACAAAGTGTATTTGGACAGAGTAGGTGATGCTTGACTTCCAACAAGATATGCATGCAGTGTCTTTTTATTTTTTTAATGAATTCTGGGTTTATGACTCTTCTTTTCCTGGAAATTTCCATTGGTGGATAGATTGCTACCTGTCTGGCCATTTATCCTTTCCAGTGAGTTTGATCCAATGTATAGAAAAATAGACAAATGCCTACTTAGTGTCACTTGAGAGGCCACAGTCCCTCCTTGAAACCAGGCCAGTCACTCAAAATGATCACCAATGGCAACCTCTTATTGAGCATATTCTATGTGTCAGTGGCTTCCTATGTACATCTGGGGACTCACATGTGCAACCCCAGGCTTCCTTTCTTCGCATGTACCAGGTGTCTATGGCGTGATGTCCCAGAGTTCTAATTTTATTTATTTTCTCTTTTGTGGAACATTTGGACTGATTTTCCAATTTGCAGATTGGCTGGCAGGAAAAGTAACTGCCTCAAACAGCATTTTACTCAAATAGTAGGGGGTTTACTGCTTCTCACAAGAGATGCAGAGCATCCCTGAGACCCGGGCATGGTCCCAAAGCCCAGCATTGTCTCTGCCTCGGGGCCACGGCCCTTACCTCAGCATCCAGCCCAGAGTTGGCTGCAGACGAGGTCTGCCCTAGCTGGAGAGGGGATGCAAAGATAGCACCTCTGTCTTTGGCCGTGTGCTCCCGCTTGCTGATTCAGAGTCAGAGAGCCGTTTGCTGTCTGTACAACCAGCATCCAGGATCAGCCAAGCTCAGACATAGCAGAGCCCAGCCCTACCCCGAGGTGTTTGACTTCGGAGCCCAGGCTGCCTTACATCTCTGCCTTCCCTTATTCCTCTGAGGCCTTCAGAAGATTTTTGACTTTCAAACATTTTTCACTGTGGAAGTCTGGGTTCAAAGGAGATATCTGCCAGAAATCCAGTAGGTATAAAAGCTCAGAACAAGTCTTTTGGGTTGTAGCTATTTGTTTCCTTCCTGGTAGATTTCAGGCAGGGGATCTCTGGATGTGGCTGCAGGGGGTGTGTGTGGCACACCTCCAGAGAGTGCTATTGCCATCACCAGCGTGGACACTGGTGCTCTGGGGCATTTTGTGACCCCTGTCTCCGCAGCAGGAGCTGTGGACATCAGTTTCACAACCATCCGTGTGTGCAAGTGGACTATGCTGGGCAGTTTCTTGTTCAACTTTGATTGCAGATGCATTAACTTTGATTGCAGATGCATTGACTAGAGCTTATACTTCAGCAGTTGTTTGTAGGAAGGAGTTCAAGGCTGTAAAATTGGGACAGGTAACTGGAGCAGGAAAGGGTCAAATACAGCTGGGTGGGTATCACAGAGGAGATTCTCTCCTTCAAAATCCCCCAGGGCAGCCCATCCTTCACTACATGTGAGGGCTTGAAAGGGCTAACTGGCCAGGTTTTGGATCCATAATTGGCTGCCCACGTCAGAGAGAGGCAGAGAGAAAGCTGGAGATACCCCAGCTCCTGAGAGCCCAAGAGCAGTCAAAAAGGATTATAGGCAGCTTTGAATTTTTTAGGAGTAATGATAAGATTTTGCTGTTTCAAAAGAAATTTAGATTTTTATGAAATCCCAAAATGAAGAAACAAGGATATTTTCTTCTTTCATTCTTACTTCCCTGATTAAAAAGAAGTTCTGAGAAAAATAAACCTATTTCCCCAGCAGTCTTTTCTTCTGAATCCCTGGTGCATCAACCTTCCCTATACACACAAGTCTCCTTGAATGGAAATAAATCTAATGATCTCAAAATTTCTAGTTTCTGATATATTTACAAGACATTGGTCCATTAAACAATAGATGTTTAACTCTTTTAAGTATTTAATTCTTCATTTTGAAAAGCCACTTAGTCTTGAATACCTAGAATTTATTCCGGATTTTTTCTTCAAACTTCTCCGGATTTAATAGCACAATTTATATTTCATGCCAGCCCACCCAAGCTGTGAGTAGAGATGGAATCTCTGATATAGTGTGGTTTTTCAAGACCTGTTATATTATCCTTCTCTATTAGACTCTATAAATATTGCAATGCATACCCAAATAGAATACCAGTTGAAGAAAACCATTGGTTTGACCCACTGTGATATTATTCCTTATGAAATAATATTTAAAGTGAAAAAATGCAAGATAAAGGCGGTTAATACTTCAAATACCTTTTATATGACAGCCAAGCAAAACTTAATTCAAGTTAATAATAAGAGCTTAAAATACCATCAATTTTATATGATCCTTTTGGTACAGTATGTCAGGGACATATCTGTATGGAAACTGTTCTGTAAGCCAATTGTATTTTACTGCCGAATTATATAGCTTGAAAAGCAATAGTGTGAGAATGAAATATTTAAAAAGAAGTAAAATAGGTATAAATGTTCTTATTCGACTTGAAGTCTTGGATGCTGCTTTCATAACGATTTGCTTTTTATATGGTATTAATCAGTTGCTATAAAGACCGAGAAGTTAATGAAGTCCTCTGATCCATATTGCCAGAATTGAGAGCGTGGTTTTTGCAAAAATACCAGTGGCATTTTTGTTGGACTGGGATGTAAGGTGACTGGAGGATTAACTGTACGGACGGTAGGGAAAGGCACCCGCTGTCCTTCAGTCTGTGCCGAGCAGGGTGCTACTGCCCTGCCACCCACCCTCTCCCGAAATTCAAGGTCAACCTGTGGGTTAATACTGCTGTCCACAGATACAAATACTTCTGGTGTGAATTAAGCATTTAATCATGTTTTAATTAATTTTGTCCTGATGTGAACCAATTTAATTAAGCCCCCTCCCCTCGCTCTCTGGTCACAGAATGAGAAATGCGCTGGGAGGCAGGAGAGGAGAGGCAGCCCTCTTGCAGGGGTCCAGTACAGAGCTCCAAACACCAGAGGAGGTCGCCTCGCAGGGACCCTGACTTGAGGAACGGAATAGAAGTTTCAGAATAATTCTCCTGATTTAATATCACTTTTTTTTTTCTAGAACTGCTCTTGTGACCGAGCTTGCGTATTCCTCAAACATCTGAGCTGACCTCAGTGTGGAATTTCACGTGCCAGTTTCTACACTTTCAAATCTGGCACGCAAACGAGTTTTGTTTAAAACTTCCCAACACAACCAAAACAAAAACTTAGCAAGCACACCCAGGGACACAAGAAAGAAATCACAAAATATCTAACGAAGCTGTTTTTGTGAACACAGAAAAAATAGGGAGGAGGAAAACAAGTGCTAAATTTTTACCCTATTTTAGTTTTTATAAATGTAGTTTTTTTCACCAGCGGGGCAGAATGCAGAGGTTTCTCTTTCTCAACTCTCTTTTGTTCCAGAGATCATTGCTGGGAGGGTTTTTGCTCTCTCCTGATTTAGTGTCTGGGTGGTGGCATCCCTGATAGAAAAGGAATCCCTTGACAAGCCCAGGCAGCCTTGGCCCTGGAGGTCTTCCAGTAATTAGAGCCAGGCAAATCCAGGGAGGAAACCGGTGAGTCTGGGCAGCGTTCGCTGTGTCTCTCTGCCGTTCCTGAGCATTAGGAGTTTTCTGATAAAGCCACACTGGTGTCTTGTGAACTCAGCTTGCTAAGCTGTTGAAACCAGGGGAGAGATAACCAGGGCGAGATGCGGGAGCTGGGCGCTGGGCTGGGAATACTGGGGGTGGGAGCCGCTGCAGCTTCATGTCAGCGCAGACAGGCAGCATTAAGCACGGAGATTACAGGGCTCCTCTTTCAGGTGAGTAAGCCATGTGGGAGGACGTTCCAGGCTGCCTTCAGATTGCAAAAGCAGCTCCTCCAGGTTCCTGCTGTTTCGCCTGATTCATCTCTACAGCAGGCTCTGGAGAGATGACAGGGCAGGAAAGTGCCCGTCTTTCTCTGTCAGGGGATTGCCTCCTATAGTAACAGAGCCCAGCCAATGTTCACCCAGCCTGGGTCTGGTCACAAAATCCAATCACACTACACAGAGGAACTGCTCTAAAGTTTGGAAGGCTTTTGGATAAAATTGATCCTTCTGGAAGCTTGAGCAGATGGACAGGTGTCAAGCAACCTTGCAGAGCTGTGGTCTGTCACCCTGGGTGACAGGACCCAGGTGTGCTCCCAGGACCCTCAGGACCCTCAGGAGCCAGGTGTGCTCCCAGGACCCTCAGGACCCTCCATTCCAGGGCCCTGATATGCCCATGGCTGGTCCCTGGTGAGGCCAGCCTTGGCCTACTGGACTCATCCCTAAACTTCAGGTCTTTGCTCAGATGTGCAAATAGCTCCTTATCAAGAGTTTTTGATTTTACTATTTATCTATTTTCTGGGATGGAGGCAGTGGCTTCCTTTATGGCAAATGGGAGGACATTTATTATCTTAGTCAATATATTAAACCTGGAGAGAAACCTAAATTTTATGAATCTCTTATTAGAATTTTTCTTTAAACCTTTGGAAGTGACAGCAGTCCTTTAACCCTGACATGGGAGATACACACATATAAGCATGTGGTACAGAGTGGACATCACCTGGGATTTCCTTTCAAGTCCTGCACTCTGCTGGGGTGACTGACCCAGTAAGTTGATACCTGCAATGTCCCAGCACTGTGTCTGCCACTCAGTCAACAGCCAGCAAGTGGGAGCACCCTTTCTTCCTTTCTTCCTCACTTCTGCCTGGCAGGATCACAGAGCCCCATGTCCCCCATCCCTTGATCCTCACAAATCAGCCAAAGTTGGCTCCACCTCATCTCTGCTACCACTGCTAACTGCTCATCAAATCTGTTCAGGCACAGGTCCCAGAAGAAAGGGGACAAGCACTTTCTCCCTTGGCGGGATTCATTCTGACCACCAGCTTCCTGCTGTGAGCCATGAGCAGCCCCAGCCTGTGAGTGTCCAGGTTTCTTCTGTGCAGGGTTTCCCGAGGCACGGGCTGGGGCTGCATCCCCTCCATGACACCAGGACACAGATTGAGGTTTCCTTTTTGGCCTGTGGTCAGATCAAGCGTAACTTAAAAAATGATACAGACTATGCAAAGGGTTAGAAATAAAAAAATAAAAATGAAAAAATGCTCTCTTGTAAAAACATTCTTGGTTCAGAGCGCTCGTCTGAAATACTCGCTTTGCATGATTTACTGAAGAAATCCGAGCGAGCGACAGCCCAGGCAGTCAGTGGCCTAAACACCAACCTGCCAATGTGCATTTGATCAGTGAAACGCAGCCTGGCTGTGTCTGCACATCCTCTGCTCCCTTTCCCCCAGGCTGTCCTCCAGGACACCAGGGAGCAGGTTCCAAGTCAAATTCATTCAGGTTCCAACAGCTGAGGCTTGATGTGCCCTGCCCCAGTGTAGGTTTGGTAACTTAACCCCTACATTGACATGGTAATGATGTGTGGAGGAGGAGCTGTGGGAGGTACTGAGGGTTACCTGAGGTCAAGGGCAAGGGCCTGTGCTGACACCAGCAGGTGTGCAAGAGGAGGGAGAGACACCTGTGCCAGAGCGCTTGCTGTCTCGCCTTGTGACATCGTCACTGGGTGATGCTGTGGAGGACATGCAAACACAGTCCATGACCAGGCTGCATTTCACTGACCAACTGCACATTGGCAGGGTGGTGTTTTTGCCAACGACTGCTTGTATTGCCATTAAAAAATCTTCGGCAATTTAGGTAAACTGAACCTTTCAAATCACACCTCTGCCATGTTATAACACAGCAAGAAGACCAGACCACGTGCCGGTGGATGTAGGCGTGCTCTAGGGTTTCAAGCCTCTAGAATTTGAGCCAAAACTACTACTCTTTAAATAAATTACATGCCTCGGATATTCTGTTATAGCAACAGAAAAATGGACTAAGATACACCATAACCTCCCCTCTTAACTGGATCAAATAACCATCATTTGGCAAGGTCTCACTAGAATCCCAGCTTGATTTCCATTAGAAACACACCTATCACTACCCTACTCTGTCCATATTGCCTCTGCTGACTTTTATGAATGACCTTATCCATTTCACCATCTCTGATGATTTGGCAAGAGCCAAATGATCTCTTTATAAAATACAAAAACAAAACTGTGGGTTGGGAAAGTTATTTTACTTTAGCATGTTACAGATTTGTGACCTGGAGTAAGAAAGAGGCATCGATGGGTAATTTGTAATATTTCTAACATGGAATTCCAAGTGCCATGCTGTTTGCTTCTTCCCAAGCTTCTTAGTCACTTCTTTCTTTGACAGGGGTAATGACAAGCTTCTTTTTTCCTAAGAACATACCATTTATTAACCTCCAAATCTGCTCTTCCACTGAGGTGGCATTAAATTCCAGCATACTTTTTAGGAAGAAAAACTTCCTTCTCAGGAATGTGAGAGTTGTGCCCAGTGGGTAGCTCCATCCTTTTTAGAAGCTTTACCTGGCACTATGCATAGAGTGCAGGGAGAAGAAATAAGCACCCTTTTCCTGAGATAGAGAGGGTGCCCCGGAAGGAAGGCAGGGACAAGCTCCTTCTCCACCTGGCTCCCGCTCCCCAAGGCTTGTACCCAGACGGGACCTGCGCGGCTGGGCCCCCACACAGCGTCTGCGTGAATCCATCCTAGAGGAGGCTGCAGCTGCTCAAGCAGAGCACATATCACTCATGGGGAGCTCACTGGGGACACAGGCATCCCTGCCTCTCCTTCCACTGACCCTCTTCTCATTTACGTGCAATAGGGTGCTCTCAGACCTTGGAGACCTCCTCTGCCCCCAAAGCACCCTGACCCATTTTTCCAGGGCAGGAAGAAAGGTGCTTATTAATTTACTCGAATCCTGATCCTCCCAAGCATTCTGAGGCTTATGTCTCAACCTGCTTGCCCAAATGCATACATCAATGCATGTCCTGAGGTCACCTGGCAGCGACCTCTGGGCATGCTGCCATCTGCACGGTGCAGTGGGTAAGGACTGGACCACGGGGCTGGCTGTCCTCACCTCTCATTAGCCATGTGACCCTAGGCATGTGACTTAACTCCTTTGTGCCTCTGTTCCCACAGCTGTGGAATGGGGATAATCATAGGACCTGCTTTGTACATGTTGGGAGGTTTCGGTGACAATCACGGAAAGCATTTTCAATTGTGACTGGTGCACAGCTAATGTTCAACTGTATGACAGCTTATTTTCATTTGATGTTATTTATTAGTTCTCTTAAATCTTCTCTTCCATTGAGTTGGTGTCAAAGTCCAAATGCAATGATAAGTGTAATGCATTTATTTTGAGAAAAGAGAAGAAATAATGCCAATTATGAATAGGCAGACGGCAGGCCATGATCAAGAAGAGGTGTGGTCCTGGGGGTGGAAGTTCTTCTCTCTGGGAAGACGTGACCCTGCCTTGACTCGTTCCCTCTCCAGAGGGGCCCTGGAAGAGAGGAGGACTGGCAGGACCCGGAAGGGGGACCAAGAACGGTGGACCAGGAATGTCCATACCCAATGTGCCCATGGGAGAACTCCAGGAGTTTGAGGTCAGGACTTCGGTATGCAGTCTTGGTAAAAGTAACTTCTCCTCGGTTCCAAACATCCAAAAACGGAGGTAATGCCATAACCAGGCGATTTCCTGGAGTAGTTTTGAAGATCAAATTCATGGGTCTATTTGCATCATCTACAGACACTACACATGTGTAGAATAGGATTGCTTTCTCTCTGTTTCTGTGGAGACCCAGGGAGTGAATGTGGGACTCCATTTCAGAAAGAAATGCCTTCCTCTTCAAATCCAGCGACTGTGCTGCTTCGCCCTCAGTGTGCTGAACGAGGAGACACACATTCAGGTTTCTATGATTTTCTAAAAAAATTCAAATATAAATCCTCCTCAGGGACAGTTGCCATCCCAATTTAAGACATTTTTTCATACACATATTTATGTAAAACACATGCATTAAACAAACCTCGATGTCATTCTCTGAATTTTAGAAAATTTTCACGTTACAAATTAAAATAACAAAAATAAATTTTCTCATTTCTGAATTCTCTTTACATTTTCTATTAATGGTAAGTGTCTCTGATTTCTTAGCAAGCACCCTTGACATATCTGCTTCCTGTATGAAACACAAAGCACAGGAGACCCTCCCTTGTCCAGCTCACCCCGAGAGTCTCCGCACGAGGAGCAGACGCAGTCCTCGCCTGGCCTGCTCCCTGTCTCCCACCGGCCAGGAGCTGGACTGTGTCCTTGCCAGATAGTACTGTCCGGGATCTGGACAGCAGTAGGTAAAGGTGAGTTTACTGTTGGGACTGAACTTTGGTGCTGAGTGTCATCAACCTGTGATACTACAGAGTGCTTGCCAAGAAGGCCACCATGGGATGAGCAGAGTCAAGTGACAGAGATGGCCTGCTGCTGTGGAGGCGTGTTCCCTGAGCTGCCATCGATTCACAGACGTCCCCTCCCAGAACTTCCCCAGCTCTGCACTCGGCTGCCTGACCATCTGCTTTTGAACCAAGATGAACTCAATCCAACACAAGATCAGAAAAATGTGAAAATTCACAGTCCTCTCGTGTCCCGCTAGGTCTGTTAATTGCCCCTAGCCCTCCCTTTGGATTGTAGGAATTTAGAAGAAAGAGATATTTTCAAGACCTGCTTAACGAGCATTCCACAAAGAGGTAATGGAATGAGTGTTCATGTTGACACCTGTAAAAATCTGACTTGGAATTTCCACATTTATATTTCATATGGTAAAGTGTTTCGGCCGCAGGGAGACAGTCAGAGCTGATCTGTCTCCAGGCTTGGATGTGACTGCTTTCTCTCATGAAAACCTGCCTTCCTGTGATTTTTATGGACAGTTCAAACCTGCAGCTGAAGATTGACAGGGCATTTATTTCAGTTTGGGACACTACGGATTGAATAATCCGTGGCAGTAGGTATTGAAAGGGAGATTTTCCTCCAGAGTTTTCCTTTTGGATGTTTTGCTCTTGGAAATATCAAACATCTGCCCAGGGCAAATAGCTAAATAGCTGCAATTTTCTAGCTCGCTCCTATTTTTGGCTTTCGGTGCCAGAGGCATTTGAACACCCATGTTGGAGGCTGATTCTCACGGAGGCTGGGGAACCAAGGAGCGCCAAGCTGGTTTAGATCAATTGCTCCCGTGCTTAAAGGGCTAGTAAAAGCAGGTTATAATGTTTACATGACTTTTTATGGGTCAGAGTTTATTACGGTTCTATTCTGTGGCCTACAGCGGAGGAACGTTTTACGGGATTTTGCTGCATTTGACAGTTCTGTTTCAGTGCGTCTGGTAGGGGAAGTGTTTCTGTATTTTTTTCCTCCTTTCATTTTCACTTTTTCTCTATTTTACCACCCTAGGCCCCCACCCTCCCCCGCCCCAAAGAGTGAGCTTTTAAGAGACCCTGATTGCAAGTCATCTCTGTTTTCCTTAGAAAACTACGGACTGGATAGAGAAAGGATTCTGTAGATGGTTCAGAGAAGCTTTACAATTTCACCTAGTTTTCAATCTTCCTTTGGAGGTTCAGAAACAAAATGCTCTTACAGGGGACATTTAACCAAGAGACGTGGAGCTGACATCCACACCCTGTGATCTGTCCCTTCTGGGAACTGGACAGCCCTTTGGTGCATCAGAGCCCAGACTTCAGAGGCTGGGGAGTCTGTCTGCATCGCTGGCCCACTGCGTGGCTGACCATTACCGAGGACAAATGTCCTAGTCTGCACTGCGGTTCCCCTGGGAGAGAGGGAGCTCCACAAACCTACAGCAGCTGGAGAGACCCCAGTCAGGTGGGAGAGGCAGGGTGGCGGGTGGCTCCAGACATACTGGCCAAGGCAAGCCTGCTATGAGCTGGCCTGGGAACAGGAGGCTGCATCTTGTAGCTGCAGAGGGATAGAAAGGTAAAGGCCCCGAGGCATGAGGCATGATGTGGTCCTGAGGCACAGAAACCATCAGGCTGGACCTCAGCAGTCCACAGGACAAGGGTGGCGAAGAGACCAGAGGGGAGTGGATCTGGTCATGGAAGATCCTAGAGGACCTTGTAGAAGTTCAGCAATTAGTCCGAGTGAAATAGGGAGCCGTGGAAGGAATCAAGCAAAGACAGGCGTGATGGCTCTCTACATTGGAAGCATCTTTTGACATCCATTTCAAGAAGAGCCTCCAAGGGGCCTGGGGAAGGAGCTGGAAAACGCCCTTCCCTTACACAGCTGGAGGCAACACCAGCACCCTCGACCCTGTTTCTCAATGATAATGTTTAATTCTTAGGGTGGGTATTTGCTCTTCAGTTCCCCTGGGAGAGACAGGAGCTCATTTTATTAACAGAAAGCTTATTTTATAATCTCAAAACCATATTAATATGTTTATTCCTTTATGCTTTCTTCTATCAGCTTCATTTCAAATGTTTAAATGGGTGGCATCTGCCCTTAGATGACCTTGGCTCCTAGCCTCTTTTTCAGAAGTGTGGCATAGAGTATTTCTGTCATGGGTACTGAGATTTTAAAAGTCAGAACAATGGGGTCCAGGATGGTTCTGGTGGCGTTGGCTCGGAAGCCACACAGTGAGTCAGAGAGAGGGATCCTTTCAGCAACTAAAGGGTTCCAGGTGGGAGCAAGTTATGTGGCTCCTGGGGAGATGTCCTCAATCACAGGTCAAAGACTGCCACCCATTTTCCACCAAGAGCTGTAACAGGAGTGACATGGGGGCCTCCAGGGCCTTCCCAGTCTGTGCACCAAATTCTTCTACAGATGTTTAAGAACATAGAGGCCAGATTGCCAGCCACAGGGCCACCCAGGAGCCCTACCAACCATCTGGTTGTGGAGCCAGGATGAAGAACCTCGTGGCACTATCAGCAAAGAATGGCCAGTACGTTCCAGAGGAGGATGGAGACACCAGGGAGCAATTGCATGTGGGATCTACCGTCGCTCCTTATAAAATGAGGACCTAAAATAGCTGTTTCATCTTATGATCACGTAGAAAAACCATCTGCAGAGCTGTCCTCACATGCAGGCCAAGTGGAATGCCATCTGCAGGGTGGGGCTTGAAGGGGGCTGAGACTGAGCTCCCCTGCTCTGCTCCACCAATCATGCCTGAAATTCCACCCCAAGAGATGAGCGTTTTACACACTTGACCCCCATAAAAAGGCAAACATTGCTGGAGGGATAATAAATCATTAAAACCACTCTGTGATTTTATCAGCTCCCTCTTTTCTATATTGTAGTGGGGAGAAGTCTGAGAATGAGTAAAGAATGCGTGTGTACTTAGTGCTGAGGGCGGTAGGGACCCCAACTGCCTTAAGGCTGATCCTTTCCACAGTAGGATCTGAGCAGAGTGCTGGCTATCAGGCCAAGGAAAGTCAAAGTGCAGCACCTCACTTGCTATATGCTTTGTGTGGGGAGAGCTAGTAGTAGCAGCAAAAAAATGTGATTATACCCAAATAATTGTTCTATAGTTCCCACTTATGCAGGGGCAATTAAAATCATTTATATGATTGGCTTCAGAGAGGCAGTCAGGGAGCTGGGTTTATATGCCAAGTTGCTCTAATTCAACTGTTTGAAATAGCAGGCCACCACATCTGTTAAAAAATATATATATATTCTCCTGAATTTTTATGAGTTGGACTCATCACATCTCTGCTTTGGCTTTAAAAAATAGTAAAAGCTAGAATATATAACTGGTTTCCATCCCCAAGAGTGGGTACACATATCATATTATGTGATCCTTGGAAAGAGTCCCTTCCTCTGAAAAACCTAGCCACACTTGGATGTTTTCTTATGCTCAAATTGACTCTTTTAGCCAACTGTTGGACTCAGTCTCACAGCACAGGTGGTCAAATCAAAATCAGGAATGAACATACGGTGCACATTTTTTTAACCTTATCATATGTAGGACCAATATTAAAAGAAAGCTTTTGTCTATTTGCTTTCCATACAGGCTACACACACATCCCCAGCAATGCACTCTTTGTTTAGGTGTACAGAAATGCTTCAAACTTGCACTGGGATTTTCTATGGAATATTAATTTTTCTTGGAGCTTTAGGCCAATGGCACATTTTTGGAGAAATGTTGAAACCCACATAATTCAAAGCTGGCTCTCACACCTGCTGTTGTCCAGATACAAACAAGTGATCTGAGATCCCCAGTATGAATGGAATGGAAAAAGGTGCAGAAATAAAGAAGAGTACTCTGCAGGTAAATCACCTTGTCCTTCTCTGTGTCCTCCTCAGGCGTGGACCCAGTCTTGGACATAGAAACTCCATAAGAATGTGTGCTAAATGAATGAGCAAGATGGTGTGTTAGGGACCCAGACCAGGATGTTGTATGGGGGAGAAAGTCGTCAAGCTGTGGGGAGGTTGTGCCTTGCTTCTGCCGGAAGGTGGGTCAACACAACCACGCCCATGTCTTGATGGTTCAGCACTATTTTAGTGGAAATGTGCTGTTCTCAGAGACAGAAGTTTGAAACTTTTTCAAATATGTAAGGATGACATTTACAAATAGCATCACATAGGCATTAACAAGGGATGTTGTAACGTTTGCTGGCTTCTTAGAATTCACAATACTCCCTGAAGGGGGTGGATGATGATTCTTCAGACTTTTGGGAAACATAGTCTCTAAACTGAGAGAAAGATGGGAACAATCAGTCCGCCTCGACTCCCTTGTTATGTAAGTTGTCTGAATCCATATGTATTAGGGCTCCATCTCCTTCCCATATGGCTGAGTGTTTCTATCCAAGATATTTTCATTATTCACATAACTCTTAATCACAGTGGGTATAGTGTTTTGGTGTCTTTTGATATACATCCATCAAATAATGATTCTGATTTTTTAATTTGGTTTATGGGATCAATTTCACAATTTCAGGGTCATGCTTTGTAAAATACCTAGTGTTCTGGTGTGGGAGGTACATGTTAAGGCTGAGGAAAACCAAAATGCCCTGAATTTTATGTGTAATTACCAGTAGATTTTCCATTTGTTGCAGCTGTACTGGATCAATTAAGGTACTACAGGACTTTTTCTTTAGTTGACTGACCATATCCGACCAGATAAAAACAGCCGAGTTAACGTCTTCCTCAATAACTGAAGTTAAGGTATAATTCCTTGCTTTAGTTTAAGAACAGGATGCATTGTATATAATATGCAAAATACAAAAGATCTTTAATTCAAAAAATCGTTTATTTAAGTTCCTAAATCAAGTGGGGCGTAAAGGTTAATAGATACTGTCTTACAAGCGTTTTTAGACTGGTTAGAGGAGAGAGGTAAAAGTCCTACAGCAACGATGATAGCACAAGATGGAAATGTGAAGTGACAGAAGTAGTACCATTAAGTTGATAGTTCAGCTCGGAGAAGAGCTTCTCCAGACTGGAAGGTTAATGGACAGGGTGGACCTGAAGGGTGTGCAGAATTGGGACAGTCACGGATGACAAGGACATGCTGAGAGCAGCCACAGGAGTGGCAGGAAAACAGAACTGGAGAAACTGTGTCTTCCATTATCCAAAAGGCAGTCATGGGAAGTAATCTGCAAAGCTCGATTGTGCAAGACCTGTGACACCATGGCAATGAACTTGGACCGGACTTCTGAGCACACCCGTGAATCAGGGAACACTATGAGCAGAGAAATAGACATCTTCTGACAGTGAATTTGAGGTGCAGGAAGCAGTGATTAGAAAAGGGAAGGAACAGAGTTAGTGAGGCGATCTACAAAACTGAGAAGAGCATCTTTAACTGAGAAGAGCATCAACCCTGGGCCCAAAACAGGACAGTGGTATGCAGACAGCGAGAAGGAGACAGGCATCCGAAATGAATGGGTAGGATCAGAACTAATGTGGACAAGATCTTCAGCCTGGGGCTGACAGGAGCTCAAGGGAGGACAGCGGGTTCTGGAGATTCAGAACTCTCCTGGGGTCTTGCTTAGTGATTGCTGAGGGCAGGCAGCAGGCTGAAAGGACAGAGGAGCAAAGTAAGGGAGGGAATATATATATGTATATGAGTGTGTGTGCATATGTATACTTGTCTATAATGAATTACTTTAGCTTTTCAAAATGTGAATATGTTTTTTTAAACGTATATTTATTTCTTTAAAAGAAAGATTAATTCAGTGATTGGAACACGTTTTTTAGCAACATACTTATAATAGAGAAATTGTTCTAAGAGAAGAAAAGATTCCCAATATTAACCTTCATCTTTATTTCATGCTTACTTTAGCAATGAGAGCAGCATTAAGCAAGATCTTTAACAAAATATTTATGTTGTTTAATATCATTCTGATAAACTTGTAATATTTTTTCACCAAAAGCTGATGAATTTTTAAATGAAACACAATACAGTGTAAAATTTTATTGGGATTTAAGAGGCCTGCCTTTTTAACTGCATTTAAGTGATGATTATCTCTGCAGCCTTCTCTCAGGAGCAGTTAACATGGGAGGAAATGCTGATTTGTCCACTGCAACTGAAATGAACCAAAAATTCCCTGGTCTTCCTACCATGATAACGACCCTTGCTACATTTAGTTTCTACCACTCTAGAATCTGCAGTTATAAATCTCTTCTCTTGCTCTCTTCTCACTGATGTCATGTCCCAGGAAAGCAGGGAAATAACTATTCCTGCCCTCCAAGTGGCATGTGGCCCCCATGCTAGAAAGATTCCATGAGCTTCTGAGTCCTTGATAAATGGCCCTCGAACACTGTGGAACGTGGAGGAAGAGGGAGCTGCGCCCTGCCCTTCTGGAGGGCCGTGTACTTCCAGCACTTTTTCTGGGTAGTATCACCTCAAAGGGCTACTCTAATTAGTCAAAGAATCTTTCCTGCCGGGTGTGACATTTTCGCAGACATGATGTCACCCTCCAAATTTCTTGGCTCACTAAAGGAAATATGAAACATGTTGACGTTATGCTGAAGATTAATTGGGTTCTAATTTTTAATTTTGGAAATCTTCTTGGTCTTTCTGAGTGACAGCTGAGATCAAACTTGTGAATATATTGGAATAAATTACCTCAGGGGATACTATCCTTAGGGAATTTGTGATCTTAATAGAGATGTCATGCAAGTATGAGACGCCTGGTAGGCTGCTCAAGGAACACTCTCCGCGCTTGGTGTCAGGTTTCACTAGAAGAGATTAAACTAAATTTAGATAGAACTAAATTAAATTATTCCAGTACTTTAGATTTTAGGCATTTCTTCCTGAACTTTTCAGTCTATCTCAAATTTCTGGAAGGCTTTTAAAAATTATCTGGTTTTGTGATTTGTTGTTACTATTTAAAATATTAGGATTTTGTTTTTTACCTCAACTCAAATAGGATGGAAGAAATTTTCTATCTTTAAACAAATCATTATGAGTTAATCTAATAATTATTAATGTGCCTTTTTGAAGTTTAATCACATAGTTTTCACTTAAATTTTTTCACAGCTAAGTAAAATTCCAAGCTATCTATGAATCACTTTTTAGCTTTAAATTTAAATCTAACACTATCTTAATATTACTTAGTACTTAATACTACCTTAGCAACATAAATATATACTGTGAGATTTGTTTCATCTATGGTGAATGATGTACAGCATGCTTTAATAAAATGTCACATTTATTGAAAGATATAATGCTATCTTAATATTGAGAATAGCATTTCTCCACCTCATTATTATCATGAGTTTTAGGAGTTGAAATAAATTGTCTCTTAAATATAGTTTTAAGTATATATATAATGTTAAAATAAACTACTACTACTAACAAAAAATAATAATGAAAAAATGCCAAAAGATTTTAGCAGGGGCACATCTTCTTGAAAAGGTCAAACAATGCAGCCAGGATTGGGACGATCAAGAGAAGACCATACTTAGGGAAGCAAATTGGTGCCAGGACATCTCCCAGGTTAGGAGGCCAGACCTCCAGGAATTGGATCCCTTATTCAGGGTCATGGACAGGCAACCAGAGTCTAAAGGCAGGTGCCAGGAGCTGCGTTCCAGGTAAAAGCCTTGCATATCAGTCTGGGGAACAGATAGCAAGCTGTAAGGTAGTAAGGTGCCCTGCAGCACAGGATCTGGGGTCTTGCCAAGTCCCCAGAGATGGGGGTAGGGTGAGCCTTGAGTAAAGGATGAGAGGCCTCTCAGTGGTGCACGGAGGGAGGTAAGGGCTGGACTCCAGGCAGAGTCTAAAATCCACTAGTCAGATCTGGGTGTCGTGCCCACCTTCGTGAAGAGAGCGATTGCCCTCAGCCAGCAAGCTCGGGAGCAGGCAGTGCACAGCTGCGGCCCTGAGTGAGCGCAGTGCTGCCTTGAAAGCGTGGCACAGGGGCTTCAGTGACGTGCTTGAAACTTGACATCCCAACCAGGCTCAGAGGCCACAGGAACAAACCAGGACCTCGGAGACAAGGTCAAGAGCTCAGACTCAGTCCTGTGCTCCAAGGAAAGCCTTTGGAAGTTTAAGCAAGTGGTTTAGAGAGCTGGGTCTGAAGTTTGAAAGGATGACTATCACTGCTAGGCAGAGAGTGGAGGGGAGGGAGTAGAGGGTGGAACATTCCTGATCAGTGACAAGGCCATGACAGCTCCAGTGGACACCCCATGGCAGACGGGAGTGGGTGGTGGCCTCCTGTCTGAAAGGAGGCTGCAAGATGTACCCAGGCCTCCCTGAAGGCAGTTGTGGAGGTGGAGGGAGGGAAGAAGCCCAGCTTGACTTCTGGTCTTTTCTGGGAGTAAGTGGTCAGCCGCAGAAGGCACCTCTCCTTTCCAGGTTCTGCAGCTTTGAAGTTGGCCTCTCTCTTCATTCTTACCCTCCCGGGCAATCTAGGATAAGCATCACTCACCCCATGCCTCCCGTTCCTCTTGCCACCCAACACCACAGACCCGGGAGAACCCAGACATGTCTTCAAACAATCTCCTCCAGGTAGGGAGCGTGTGGATGTTTTGTCCCAGCGTCCCGGGTTCCTGTTGAATGCCTTGCATGTTTTGCTCAGCGCACTTTATTGTAGCAGTGAAGAAAGATGGCGCAAGGCTTGAAAGCGTTAAGCACAATGGAGCCTTTTAAATGCCAGGGCGCACATGTGCGAGGTCAGAGCCGAGAGCCAGAGGACCGCGCTGGCATCTGCGTGCGCGCCTGCGTCCACAAACAGATCTGACAGGGCCCGAAGACAGGCTGAGCCTGTGATGAAGAAATCTGACTCCAGAATGTAAACCGTGCAATTGGTGCGATGATGGAAGCTGCGGGGACGGAGACAGCATCGGAGAGGACCCGTGCGGGGGTCCCCTGGCTTCCCCTGCCTGCAGCCTGGGAATCAGGAACAGCCCCAGACTCCTCTCCGCGTCTGCCAGTCAGTGGCCCTGTGGCCTCAGGGACGCCCTTCACATTCCCGAGTCTTGGTTTCTTTATTTCTAAAGGGTGGATGGTAATACCTCGTTGCCCACATCGTTATGGCATTTGGAGGGTCTCAGTTTCAAGTGTCTAATGCTTCCTTTTTGCGTGAAGTAATTTCTTTTTAGTAAGATCTTTAAGAAGATTATTCGTTCATTCATTATTTCATCCACTGACCACTCGAGGATCACCAGCAGCTACTACTGGCCAGGTGAGATGCTAGAAATACAAGGGTGGAGGATGCTAGAAATACAAGGGTCCCCGCCTTGGCCTAACTCAGTCACCTAGGGAAGTTTCCGTGCTATTGGAGCTAAAATTCAAACACTTAAAATATGACTGGGGAAGGCGTGGGGCAGGACTGGAGACTTTCAGAGCCTATTCCAAGCAGAAAGAGTGGCATAAAGGTGAAGTCATAAAACGAAGGCGTGAATGAACGAAATGGAATGGGCTTGGGAAGGCACCTGGTACCCAGGGAGAGAGGAGCAGTGGGGTCCAGGGTGGGCAGAGTGGGTGGGAGGGCAGGGTGGTGGGTGAGACCTGAGCCAGCCAGAAACTTGGAGTGGGAGGAAGAGGAGTGGCAGACAGCATTCCCAGGTTGTTAAACCATGTCAAATACCTAGTGTGCGCACACACCTGCACTCACAAAATCTGGGCACTTGCCATTGTGAGGGGCTGTGGTATAGATGTGACCTACCTTTTACTCGGGTAAATGAGTCCTTTAACAGTAACTTGACGAACATGGTCTTGATACAGACTAGGAGCACAAACTCAAATTGGAGGATATGGTGACTTTTGACTCCATGTAGGCCTGGGAAAACACTGTCTTAATGGAGCAGGAGCATGATCTCTGCTCCCCGCATTTCCCCATTCTTCTTTGTGATGCCTCTCTCCCAGTCTTATTTCTCTAGGAAAATTCTGATCTAATTTTGTCACCATAGATTAGTTTGAATTTTCTATCATTTTATATCGATGGTACAAGTGGTCCTCTGATTATTTTATTTTTTTTTCAGTCTCTCTTATTTTTGTATTTGGTACTGGGGATTAAACCCAGGGGTACTTTACCACTGAGTGACATCCCCAGTTCTTTTTCTTTTTCTTTTTTTTTTTTATTTGGAGACAGGTTCTTGCTAAGTTGCTTAGGGCCTTACAAAGTTGCTGAGGCTGGCCTTGAACTAGCAATCTTCCTGCCTTAGCCTCCCAAGTCACCTGGATTACAGATGTGCACCACCAAGCCCAGCTTTTTTTTTTTTTAGACTACTTTACGCAGCATGAGAGTTTGAGATCCACCCAGGTTGTTGCATTTGCCAATCATCAGTTCTCTCCCAGCACTGAGCGGTGGTCCATGATATGCTATACCACGATCAACTCTGTCCTGCTGGTGGATATGGGGCTTCTTTCCACTTTAGAGACAACCACTACTCCTGCTTACTCCCATTGACTGATCTCAGGCACATGGTCACTCTGGATTTCAGGAAAGAAGGGAACATAATTTTTGAGCTGATTTGCTGTGAAACAGAAGGAAGGGATATGGTAAGGCTCCTTCCCAGTGTGTGAACATTGGTGGGCAAAGTTTAAATACTTCAAGATTCTCAAGGGCACAGGAACTAAGGTGTAATGTGGTGGGAATTTGTGCGGCCAGAAGCAGGTCAGAACCAAGCTTCAGAAGAGCATTGGAAATCATCTTATGCCACACACAGGGGAGGAACCTTTCTGCATCAGGATCCATGAACATTGCTGCCCCCAAGTCTCTTCCAAGGCAAGTTCAGAATTTAGAAATCATTTCATACTGTATCCTCTCAAGTCTTGTTCCATTTTCACGATTTCTAAAAAGCAAATTCTGACTTCCTTGACAACATAACTATCCTTTAAATTTATCCTCCATCAGTAAGGTTGCAAGGGAGTGTGCTCACAGGCTGGCAGAGTGTGGGGTGACCTAGAATGGCAGGTCCCCTGGCTCTGTGCTACTTTATATACATTATTCAAACATGAGAGTCATATCAACTTCCAAATAAAAATGTTCTTGAAGGCCTTTTTAAAAATTAAAACTTCAAGATAGTGATCAAAACCTAAAACTTTCTTTTAGAAATGTAATGTCAAAAACGCAGAATCAATGCAGTAAGAGTTTACTTAAACCACTTGCACATCTGTTATGTCATAGTAAAATCAAACCAAAAGAAAATCATGCTGAAATATATCTACATTTTTGTTTTTACAAGTTAAATATCCCATCTGGATTCACCTCCACCTCCCTACCCTCTAATGATAATAGTTTTGGAGATCCATTATCAAAACCATTTAATTCTAGAATTAGACACGGGAAGGTATGTAAATGGCAAGCTTAGAAGCAAAGAAGTGTAATAAGGCACATCAAAAACCCAAGCTCCTTTAGAATGTCCAAGGAACTCTTAATCCTGTCTCGAGAGTTTGAGATCTTATTAATTTTTGCCTTGTTCATTTAGCACAACTCAATGAACTACTTCAAGTAAATGGATAAAATTAAAAATCATTTCCGGGACCACACTTAGTGGGATGAGAGCCGTGAGGAGCCTTTTCCATTAAGTTCCAGGGGTGCAGTGAATATATTAGCCTGCTCTTGCCACCACCATGAGGATCAGCATGAGGCAGCACCAATGAGAACGGAGTTGTTTACCCATCCTGTCCTAATTGGCCCCCCAGGCCGCTGCCAACAGAACTGGCTTTCTGATTCTAATGAGTAATGAAGGCCCTGGTATCTCATGCCAGTATCTGAATGGTGCCCAGCCTGGGTCTTGCCAGTATAAGCAGCAGTGGTGTTTAATAAAGATGAGTGTCTCACGGAGCACTGCTTCGGAATTTAACTCGGCAATCACAACTTACTCCTAACCCCTTAGTCTCCAAGTTTGAAAATCATATCAAAATATTCAAATATGTGACTGGAAAAAGTTACTCAAGGCTTCCTATTTTAGCATATTTTATGTAGTGAATGGGAGACAAATAAATGCATCAGATAGTATATAAAGGGTCCTGAAGCACAGGGTTTGGTTTTGTTGGAGGTGTGGAGCAAGAGCAACTGGGAGATGAGCTCTGCCCTCTTCTGCCATCTCTCACACACCTGGCGTGTGAACTTACAGGTGGGCATCTCTGAGGACGCAGTCTGTGGCCCACACTCCCGCTGTGTCCCAGCATTGCCAGCCTGGTGCCCTGGAGACTTGCTCCCCAAAATGCGAGTCCAGCTGCTCACACTCGGTGTCATCATTGTCTTCATGGTTCAGCTCACACACTTTCTGGTCCATTCCAAATTCTCCTGACCCAGTGCAGCCTTCACGTACACAAATCTCCCGCTCTCTCTGCCCCAAATTACTTTACCTCTGCTCTCCTTTAGCAAACTCTTTCTATGATGAGAATCCAGATTTTGTCATTACCTCTAGCTGAGGACTTGAGAAACCTTGAACTTTCTCATCTCGGTTGTTCATTTCCCATCTTTCCACACGTTACTCTTCCATTCCAGAATTTCCAGTGTGTTGACCCAGTCCGCTCCCAGCACACCATTCTCTTTCCCCTTGATGACTTACAGAATAATTTCAGTTGCATGCTCATTAGAACGTTCAACTTTCTTCCTTTATATTATCTGATTTTTAAAAATCAATATTAAAATCAACTCCAATATTCTCTCTCCAATCTAGTTTTTGGTTGTAAAAAACAAAACAAAACAAAACTCATTTAGTGGAGACTATTGAGTCCAGTATCAGTATTCTTATGTGAAAAGCAAACTATAACTGCAAAAGTGTAGCTGCACACAGCTACCATAACAGATAAAATTTAAAAGCATACTCAAATGTTAGCAAGGGTGGGGAACATGCATTACTTGTGGTCATGCAAACTTTTGAAAACTGGCAGCTTCTTTAAATGCTAACTATTCTATGATCTAGCAATTGTTCTCCCAGGTATTTACTTAAATGAAAATATTCACTTAATACTCGCAGCAATCTTATTTTTTAATAGTGAAAGATTAGCCACAACCCAACAGGGTCATGGATAAGCAATTGGTGCTCTGTCCATGGAGTGCACTCAGCACTGCACCAGAAGGAAACCTGACCGATGTATATGCATGCCCACCACCAGTCAACCCCAGACGCAGGGTGGTGAGTCTGGAAGCCAGATATGAAAGTGTGCATATTGTAGGATTTCATCTCCATGAAGTTCTAGAGCGAGTTAACACGAAGTATGGTAAGAACATGTTAGGACAGAAGGAGGATTTCTGCGGTGATGGAAATCCATGTGGTTTGGTGTGGTGTCACCTGGAGAAAGACATTTGTCAAATCTCTGCGAACTGTATTCATATCTGTGCTTCTCATGCTGTTTTTCAATGAAAATTTCCAGTTAAAGTTTTAAAGTGCCCCTGCTTTTCTCCAAGTTTAATGCATTTTCAGGGGCTTTGCATTTATCAAAAAACCTCTGCTCCTTCAATTCTGTCTCTCTTTCCCTCCCTGAGGATCTTCTTTTCCCTGTTTATAAATATAGAGAAACATCTTCTTCCTTTAAATTTATTACCATATAACCCAGCCGTCATCAAGAGACACATTTTTACTCACATTTCTGCAAACTTTTCAAGAGAACAAAACCAACCTGGTTGGCTGCAAACCTTCTGATCCCAGTACAGCGCACTTTCTTTCTTCCCTGCGCTCTACTGAGTCCCCACACTAAGCCTCCACTGGTTGCTATGTCTGCACCGCTCCCTGTCTCTTGCTGTTGGGCCCTGATACTCGCTGATACCCTTGTCCACAATCCTCCCTTCAGTTCTCCTCCCCTTGGTTTGTGGTTATCCCCCAGGTTTTGTTCTGGACACTTTCTCTTAATATATAGTGGCTAATACTTGTATTCCCCAGATTTTGCCCTTGGCTCTCTTCTCTGCCTATTTTAAATGTTCCCATAGAGTGAAAAAACTTCTCTGACATCTAAATAGCTAGATGTCTGGCGGCCTTTTGCCTGAACTCTAGAGTGCAAGTGTTAATGCACTGTTCTTGCTGGTCCCACGTGGTCCTCAAAATCACGACCTGCACTGAGCTGGCCTTGTCTTACCACCTGGGCCATCTCTTCCGTCGGCACCTCTGTCCTTCTTGCCAGGGTTCCAGCAGCTTCAGACCATGTGAAGAACAAGCAGCAAAGCCAGAGCCCCACCTGGGCCGACCCTGATTCCCTCTCCTCTCACTCCCTGAGACCCAGGCTCTCTGCGGCCTTTACTGCTCTTAGGGAAATCTTGTTAGTCCAACTTATTGCCTTCCATCCTTGATTCCGCCTGGTTCTGGCCCTCATCTTCTCTCACTCAGATTTCACAAATGCCTCTGAGTCATCCTGTCCCTCTTTCTCCTTTTTCCTGCCAGGCCACGTTCTGCCTCACCAACAGAGGCGCCTCTCCACACGGCAGGTCCTGTCGTGATTCTCCACCTGGATCTTTGAGGGGTTGTTTCACCACGCTGCTTACTTCACGTGTCAAGCAGAGTTCATCACATCTGGCCCTCATGTACACGAGCACATCCCACCCTAAGCCAACCCTTCCTTCTTTGTCTACAGAATCCAACTATTTTATTTTTATTTTGGGTGCAGGGATTGAACCCCACTAGGCATGTCCTATAGCAATGAGTCACATCCCAGCCTCCAGAACCCCGTGTTCATGAGAAGTGTCAAAGGACCCCATTGGCTCAGGAGAGCTGGTCTGAGCCCCTTGCTCAGGGGTCAGCTTGTCCCCTCTTCTGTTGTGCAGAGAATTTGGAAAAATCTCTCAGGAGCTTGGGCAAAGCTCTTCCTCTCTGACCAGAGGCGCACCTCCTTTAATTTCAGCTTTTGAGAACTGTGGCTTGAGAACACAAGTATGCTTCAAGGTCCTGCGGCCATGCTGCGGCCACAGGGGAAATACCTAGGGATCTCAGAGATGCCAGCTCCACGCCACGGTGTGGCTGAATCACACTGGGAACATGTCAGCTCTAAGACAGTTTTTATGTGAGAAGAGTCACCTCCTATTTTTAAACTCCCATTAGTCAAATAAATGCCTTCTAATACTGCAGCCTCCAGCACTCCCCTCCCGCACATCCCATGTTCAAGTCTCACCAAAGTCTCACTATGTCTTGGGTACAGTGTGGCTCATTTTGTGTTTGAATTGACACATTTGAATCTCTTAGCTTGGCATATCCTTCTCTATCATCTGGCCTCGTACTCATTCTTGAATAACAGCTCCAAAAAGCTCCCTCCAGAAATCCTTCACCTAGGGCTAGTCCAGGGGTTCTCCATGTTTCACTAACCCTAACCCTATATATGACCATATTATTTATATACACCCCACACATGCACATATACATGCATGTATTTATTCATTCTGAAATTTTGTCCTCCTTTATTCATTAATCAATTTATTGATTTATTGTAATAAATAATCAATTTATTTATTTTCATATGTTATGTTGCCCCCAAGGATTGTATCTTATTCATTTCTACATTTAGCTGGGGTGGTCATCCATGAGTACTTGTGGAGTGCAGTGTAGGGCAAGGAGGGTGAATTAAACCCTTCTCTGTGCAGGAATTTCTACCAGTCTAGCCATTTGCTCTGGAAAAACATGGCGGGGTGCTCTCTGCCTAGGCGAGCAATGAACATGGCTTTGCCCGCAGTGGTTGGTTTGAAAGTCTTGGGCAACTTTATAGCTTACCCCAACCAGTTCTATCTGCAGTTCTATTGCAAGTGGTGAAGGGGTTTATTTCATGTCTGTGGGTTTTGCACATGTTGTCATTGACTTTGTGTTTGGTTTCCAGATGAAGAAATCATTGACACTCAAAAATTCCCATGCTCGGCACACCTCCAGGTTCTGAGTGACTGAGCACACGGAGTGCTGTCTTTGCATTGATTTTATATTCTAATAAGGAGTACATCTGATGCCACAGCTGCAATTAACTAAGTGCTAATATATAGGGTGGTCATGTAACAAACGTTTCCGTCATCTTTTTACAGAGTCTATTCTATGAAAGACATTCGTCTTCGGGATACAAAACTACTCAATATCTGTCTAGCATATAATACGCCAAAATAATTCTAAAAATAATATTTTACTAAATAAAATGTACCAATATTTTATAGATAATCACAAGATTTTTAAAAATCACCTGTCATCAGAATTAGGACGATGGATAAGGAAAGAGCTACCAGCGCTCGCATCCGCTCCAGAGCTGATCGAGAAGCTGGGCTGAGACCTGAAGAATTCCATGTCCCCCACCACCGTCAAAACTTTTTCTAAGTTCAATTACACCCAGAAATTACAACATATTTCTTGAACATATTGTGGGGAAAATTCAGGGTGCAGGAGACCCGGTGGGTTTTCAAAAGGTCTTCATTCTCTCCCCAAATTCCTTCCACACATGAGGTAATTGACCACTCTTCTACCTTCATAATGTGGTTCCTTGTTCCGATCTCCTCCCCACCAACCATGTTCTCTGGCATGTCCTATCTCCTTCCAAAGACCTACCCACTCTCCCAGGAAAACATTGTACCCCAAATCTCTCAAAACATTGGCATATGCACTAAAATAGAAATACTGTTTTCATCTCCCAAACAGCAGTGGCCCTAAGCACTGTATCATTTGTGCCTTTCTGCGTGGATCCCTCTGGGATGGAGCTTGACATGCCCTTGACCTGAAGAACACCCTTGCTGAAAGCTCCTTGTGGACCACCTCACCTCCTCGGGAACGGAGCGTAGGATCAGAATGCGCAAGCGCCCCGGCGCAGACACCCCAGGGAAGCAAACCCACACTTGCACCAAGCAGTGTTCACAGGAGCCACAGGAAGACAGCAGAAGGGAGGAAGCAAAAGTTAGCAGAGTTCGTAAAACATGTGGGAGGGCAAGCCATGTGGACCAGAGCACACCCGTGACATGAAACACCGAGGGGCCCATATCACTGGAAACACAGGAAAGAATCAGGGTAATTTCAAGAAAATAATATTATCAGTAAATGTGTACGTAGTGCTTACTATGGGCTAGATGAGATTATAAGCATTTTACATGCATTATCTTAATGCCCACTGCAACCCTCAGAAGAACACTCAGGCACTGTAATTAAACACATTTATGGAGATGAAACAGAGCAAGGTCAATAACTTACCAAAGCAGAAGACTGAGATTCTGATTCCAGGAGCCTGATTGAGAGCTGTGCTGTCATTCATTACGCTATTCTCTAGGGGAGCAAAGATACACATTTAAGCTAAGATTTATAAATTATGTAAGGTAAAGAGAATTTTAACTGTAGGGAATCAAGAAAAAAATAGCACATAAATAACTCAGTTCTCTGAGGGAAAAATAGTGGATACAATATTTTTAGATATTATTTAAGAAAACTTTTCAAAAGTAAAAGACAACTTGCTCTATGTATCAAATACATGTTTGTATAAAGTCATCCTTAAAGATTTATCTGTAGCATCCAGATTACGTTTTAAGTGGAAGGATAATATAAATTTGTTTAGTAAACACCTTATATATGACAAAACAATTGAAGCAATATTCAAATCTAAGGCTTATCTCAGAGGAATTAAAAATCTTCAGGACATGCAGGCAGAAAACTAAACATCTATAAACAGGACAACCCAGGCTGACCAAGGAGCTCTCCTCTGCAATATTTAGTTTTAAAGATAGTGAAACTATGCTTATCATTTCTACAAGAAAATAATCTTAAAATAAGAAAGTAGAATGAATTGGACATAAATTTCCTATGTTCATATAGGAATACACAACCAGTGTAACTCATATTATGTACAACCACAAGAATGGGAAGCTATACTGCATGTATGTATAAGTATGTCAAAATACACTCTACTGTCATTTAAAACTAAAAAAACTATTAAAAACTGAAAAAAAAACTTGAAATTTTTCGAAGGAAAATTATATTTTAAAAGTAGGGCGGGAGATCGGGTATTGGGGGTTGTAGCCTTGATGACTGGGAATATATTTCCCATGAGTAAAGACTAAATGGCAAAGTTTAAGTGACCAGAAATATATGGAGAAACTGGTAAAAGAGTCCTTTGAATGTGGACTAGGATCTCACATCAGATTTTTGCATAAATTCATCCATAAAGCTTTTCCAGACTTCCGTGGAAGGATGACTTAGGTCTGGCTTGGAAAACAAGCACTCACGGTTCAGTAGAACTTGATGTCCTCTTCCAGGCTGCAGCGGAGGAGAGGGGACTGCTCTGTTTAGTGCCTCCTGAGCACAGTGGAAAGGTCACTTCCAGGAGGTCTAGAGACAAAGCCAGGCCTTCCCTGCCGTGTCCTGGTGCACACCCTGATGGCGGTGCTCCAAGGATGGGGCCCTGGGTGAGAGCAGTGCAGAGCAGATCTTGAACCAGCCCATGAGGGAAGGGCAGCCAGGTGAGTGCCTGTGGTTTCCAGCTTGGAAATCTTGCATCTCTACCAGGAATTGCTCGGTGTGTGTACACCTAGGCCTCCGCAGACAGCTGCATGTGCGTGAAGATGGCCGAGTTCAGAATCTTAGCTTTATACATTTTTGCCTGTTTACAGATTCTTTGAATTTCTCAGTTCACACTTCTATGTTTTACATTTGTAATTATGCTAATATAATCTTCCAAAGCATAAAACTTAGCTTTTGTAGAAACATGTCTGTTTTTTACTCATATTCAATTAGTTTATACTGTTTAATTAAATTGCCTAATTATACTAACAAATATTAACTTACTTTAATAACGAACACCACCCACTCTTGGTAAACAGATAGTGGGGAGGGAAGTGGGGTTCTCGAGAGAAATCTACCATGAGCGAGTTATCTGCAGTTGTATCTGCGAGTTCCTTCATAAAAGGAAGGCTAAGTTTGTGCAATGGAAGTTGGTTAAGATGGTTTTGATTATTAATATTCACTCAACAAAATACTATGCAGCCATTTTAACATTAGATACATTTTGTGCGTCTCTCTACGAGAATTTACACACGTGGACACTGGTTTGTGTGTGTATGTGCATGAAAAAATGTCTAATCTGTTAACAGTTGTCTTTCACAGGAAACCAATGAAGAGACATACAAATATATAAATATAAAAATATAAAGATAAATACATTTAAGTTTAAAAATTGATTTAAAATGTTTTAAAAATTATTCCCCAAATATTATGTCTTTAGACAAAAAAGTAAAAACAAATATTTTCAACAACAGCCAGGCAGTCATGGGAAATGCCACTCAGTATCAGATTATATAGCACCGCTGTCTGGAAACTCTCAGGGTCATAACAGCAGTTTTTGTGCACACGGTTAAATACTAAAACATCACCCCTGCTCTTCTCTTGCAAGGACCAATGCATCCTGATCATTGGAGATGATTGTTGAGGGTTTATTGATTTCTCCGTTCAAAAAATAGTATTATCGATGAAGTAAGGGTCGTCTTTGGTGAAGTAGAAAGCAATTTTCATCACAATCCCTGAATTCATTTTTATTGAATAAAAGTGCACTTGTTGTTTCTTGTTTTGAGGTGGAGTGGAGGACCTGGACTCTCGAGGAGAACTGAGGAGCACCCAGGATGGCAGCTTTGCCTGGTTGGCTGATGGACAGGATGAAGCAGAGGGCCGCCTTTGGCAGGAGCCGTCAGTAGCATTCAAGTCTTGGGGCAGTGGCTCCTCTGCCTGGGTCAGTCTGAGCTCTTTGAAGGAGTGGGGTGCAGTGACATGGCGATCTTCCCAATGCTTCTCAGACCCCTACCTCCATTTCCTTTATTGTGAACCCTGGCAGCTGCCCTGAACCATTCAGCCAACACCCCATTAACTAGGGCTAACAGCAGTCTGGTTCTTATCACTTTATCATTTTATTGATCAGAATTAAACACTTTCAGAAAGGTGTTTTATTAACCTAAAAATAGCTTGGAAATTATATTATTATATTATATTAATGTTATGTGCTTTGTCCACAGTGTGATTTTTTTAAAACTTTAAACATATTTCAGGTGAAATGCTTTTCTGATTACTCTCAATAACAAATTTCTAATCCGGTATCACCTGATTTCTGGGTACTTGAGCAAGAAGAACTTATGCAGTCTAAAAATAAATGCGTCTAATTGACCTTTTCTCATTACAGCAGAATATAAAAATAATGATAAAAGACAGTTTTTTAAAAGCCCACTTGAAATTAATTCTTTATGCAAGTGCTTGTTTTGGATATAATTTTGGTCAGATGGTTTAAGAGATCATACCCCATGCTCTGGGCCTCTGAATTAGCCAGATTGGTTTTCTTCATTTATCAATATTCAAATATGACATTTGGAGGCTGGGCATTTACAAAGAATTATCCGTGGCCTAAATTTTACATCCCTCCTTTGCCAATTAAACTCAGATTTAAAAAAGAATATAGAAAATGGGAGAAAAGACAGGGTAAAATTCTCGAGGAGTTGTCAACTAATTCAGGTTCTACTCGGCGAGCTGGGGAGTGTTGTTTCCCTAAAGTGAAGGTCAGGGAATGCACAGTATTCTCCTTCCTTTAAAAAAATTGGACTTGAATTTGCAAAAAAAAGTGAGCTTTGGGATCTGCAAATGTATTTCAGAAACTCTTATTTACCTCATTTTGGGGAGAGAGCCTTCTTGCATGTTGATGAAATATGGCAGGCAGCCTGGGGTGCATCTCCTTTATTCTGACTCCATTATTTGTGAGTGTCCCACACAGATGATTTCTCTGAGTAATGTTCTTGTGCAAGATGATGTGACATAGTAAACTCTGGCTGGGGTTCAGAATGTTTGGGTTTGGGGACCCTCTCCAGCATGCATTTGTAATGTAAACCTAAGGCAGTCATG
Organism: Glaucomys volans; assembly: GCA_020662805.1. Taxonomy (NCBI): domain Eukaryota; kingdom Metazoa; phylum Chordata; class Mammalia; order Rodentia; family Sciuridae; genus Glaucomys; species Glaucomys volans. Next base: position 961,291 of record JAJEJO010000080.1, read on the forward strand.
TTCTTTTCTAAATTCCAGGTTTTTGATCTGAACTACCAGAATTGTGTATTTGATTTGTGTCTTATTAAGAGACAGCCTCCCCCACACAAAGGCAAAGCATTATCAGCCATTTTAAGAGTAAAATACAGTTCTGGAAACATGCTAGACTCTAGAAAAAAAAAATCTTTTCTGCAAGATCATGTTTTCTCTTGTGACAACGCAGATGTTAATTTTCTTCAAGGTGCACTAGCCGTGTGTGGTCATTTATTGTCTGGCCTTCTTTTGAGACCAGATCTCCCCCAGGTTCTCCCTAGGTCCATGTTCTGCCAATCCCTGGAGTTTGGGCATTCTAGCTTACATGGAAAGAGAGACTTTATACATGATCAAGATTATGGATCTTAAATAGGTAGAGCTCCTGAATGTTTTGGTGGGTTATTCTAACCATGTGAGCCATTAAAATAAGAGAACATTCACCAGCTGGAAGCAGAGTGGTTACTTCATGGGGCAGTCACAGGGACCCTGGGCAGGAGCAGGACAAGCCATGCTGCTCCTGACTGGGATGCAGAGAGGACCAGGGATAGCTTAGAGGAAGTGTGCTCAGGCCTGGTGGACAGTCAGCAAGGTAACAGGGACCTCAGTCCCACAACTCCAGGAACACCCTGAATGGGCTTGGAGGTGAGTTTTCCCAACATGTTGGTTTTGTGCTGTTGAGACCTGGTGCAGAGGAACCGTCACAGCCAATCCAGCCTCCTCTGATCTGGAAATCTCCCAGTTTCCAGATTGTCCTGCTTCAAGCCCCTGTGTTGTGCCAACTTGGCATGGCAGTCATAGATGACCAGTCCAGGGATAGCCCGGTCACCCCTCCCCCAGAATGAACAAAAGCCACATCCTGCTTGCATATCTGGGGCTCGAAGGCAATCATGCTGCCTTGCTCCTCAACCGAAAGGCTGCAGACCCGGAAAAGGAGGGCTGTGGAGCTCAGACTTCATAGAATGAAATTTTTACAGGAATATTTTGTTTGCAGAGCCAAGTCCAGATGACTAACACAGAAACTTCGGGATGATCACAGTGGAGGAATTAGAGCTCAGCTTTTGTGGTTTTAGGACTATTCTAAATAAAGCTGCAGCTTCAACTCCGGAGAGATTCTGACGCGGCCTCTCACTGACTGGATCAATCCTCACCGTATCCCTGTGTTTCTGCGAGTGATGTATTGGACTTCTCCGCGGGGCCAGATGTTGATGCAGACTTCTATTTGTTGGACAGGAGATTATAGAGAACACTTGGTGTAAAAGGGTTCACTCTGGATTTCATTAGGGAACAAATGAGCTATGGCCAGTCCTGGGGCATCAGGGGGGACCCAGGCTCAAAGCACAGCTCTTTCCCTCTTTTCCAGGTCAGGAACATCAGCGCTGCTGGAGACTGACCAGGTCTCCTGCCTACCCCCACTGGCCCTCCAGGCTGCCCTTGGAGTTCAGCTGGGCCCCAGCTGTCCCTCCTTCCTGCATCCTGTCTCCCTGGTCCACCTCTCCTGGGAGGGAGAGGATCAGAACTGACAGAGGCTCTTCCCTTCGGATCACTGACCCTGTAGCTTTGTGTTCTTCCAGTGAGGACCCAGAATTTCCAGTTGGGGAATAGATCAAATTTTGCGAATCCATTTCCCCTGATTTGGCAACTTATTTTCCTGTCCCCCACAGAGATCCTTCAGCTTTCATTCATAGCCTTGTCAAGGGGCATTTTCTGTTCTCTTGCGCATGACTGTGAATCACTGGGGAAAAGGACTGGTATTTTTTATTTCTACCTCAGCGTTCATCTAATTCCCTGATCTGAATAATAAACAATGAGTGCTATACACGGAAGCACTTTAGTTGTACTGGTTCTAAATTTATTGCCTTTTCAATTTTATGGTATTCTTTTTGCTCAATGTATAATGCATAGTTCCATCTTTGGCAGTCTGAATGTCTACCAGGACACTGGGCCAAGAACCCAGCCCTGGTGGGAATCGATAAACAAGAAGAGCTTTTTGCTGGAGTCATTAGTCTCTACATTTTATTCTTCCTCAGCAACATGCTCCTTATAAAAAAAAAAAAAAAAAAAAAAAAAGACAGTGAAAACTGTTAACTAATCAAGACCTGTGGATGTTATTGTCAGTCCATTTACTTCTCTGTTAAAAATTTTAGTTTTAATCAAACCTTTCAAAACCTTTTTTTTTTTTTTACATAGATCAATACTTTCCTACACAAAGTGGGTAGACCCTTTCTGATAGCTACATTAAAAGTTTCTAAGGAATCATTTAGTTATTGATGCTAGGGTACAACAGCTAAACAGGGTTTGGTGGACTGTAGTTTTGGTTGCACCAAAACATGAATTTTGTTTCCCAGAGTCCTTAAAGTGCTTTTGTGAGAATTTCATTCTTCTGTCTTCTCTTGACACCTAATACGGTGCTTCTCTGTCTTAGTTTAAATGCCCCAGAGGGATGTTGTTAAAATTTGGATTCTGATTTGGGAGGTGGAGAATAAACCATAATTCTGCATTCATGATTCACTCATTCCAAGAAGGGTCCCTGCTCTCGTTCTGACCAGGCGTCTAATACATGGGTTAGGGACACCAAGTTTGCTCCCAGACCTGTATGATTATCTTCTGGTTCTGCCAATCAATGGCAGGGTAACTTTGAGTGAATTATATAAATTTCCCAGGTCTTAGTTTATTCATATATAAAATTATCTATTAATTTTCCAGCTAGAATAAGATGGAATAATGTATATAAAACATTTTTCCAAGCTTAGTCCCTAGGAAACACTCAGTAAAAGGCAGTTATCATCATTTATCTTCTCATTCTGTCTTCCGCCTGTGTGCACCTATTCAAACTTTCTACTCATCTGCTCAAAACAGCACCGAGGCAGGATACTGTCCAGGGCTTGTGTCCTGGGCATTCTTGTAACAGTGAGAGGGGTGCAGCTAGTGTCTGCTCAGGGTAATGCCAGGCAGCAGAAGTCTAGACAGCGGGGTGTGTGCTGTAGGCTGAATACTCATCTCCAGTAACAGAACTCAGCTGCTGAAACCCTCCGCCCAGTGTGGCAGCATCTGGAGGGGAAGCCTGTGGGTAGGGAAGAGGTCATGAGGGTGCACACGGGGTCAGGATCAGGCCCTTTCAAAGAGGCTGCAGAGAGCCTGTTCCTGCCCTTGAACATGTGAAGTTCAGCAGAACCACTGACTGCTCTCTGTGAACTAGGAATTGGGCCCTCCAACACCAAATGAGCTGGCATCTCAGTCTTGCAGCCTCCAGAACTGTGATAGAAAAGGTCTGCTTATGAGAGTCCTGTTGGTGCTGTAAGCTGAGCATCCTTTATCCAGAGCGCTTGGCACCTGTAGCGTTTTAATATCAGATTGCTTTGTATTCTGGAATACCTGCTTACACACAATAATAAGAAAACTTAGAGATGAGACTCAAGTCTAAAATGAAGACTTTGTTTATGCCTGAAATTCATTTATGTTTTATATGTACCCCATCTACATAGCCTTAAGGTGATTTGATATGTTTCTAGCGTGGCTGAGCTTTGCCCATGAACTGCTACATGAGGCCAGGTGTGAAATATTGCTCTTGTGTTGTCACAGCAGCCCTCAAAATGTCATGGTGGGAGGAATTTCAGATTTTCAATTTTGGGGTTGGGGTGCCCAGCCTCTATTGTTTTGTAGCCATCTGAACCCACTAAAGCTAACTGGCATCCTTCCATGCCCACAGACCAGTGGTCTGAGCTGGTAGGGCCATTAGGAAAGCAGTGAGAACAAATGATGTCAGTGCAGATATGGGGATGACAGGCACGTCCAGAGACTTCCATGCTCCCAAGCTATTCAAGAGGAGGTGCCCTTTAGGGGAACTTGACATGCAAGGGCTCTGAGGGAGATCAGACTGGTTCAGTGCTGTTCATAACCAATATTGACCTTAAGGGTACATGTCCCCCAGACCCGTCATTTAACCTCCCAGACCTGTATGGCTCTCTGTAGTTAAGAAAGCTTTTTTTTTTCTTTTATTTATTTATTTTTTTATTTACTTATTGATTCATTGAACACAAATGGAGTACAGCTATTGTTTCACTGGTTGTACAGTTAAGAAAGCTTTTACAGAACTCACTTTTATTTCATCTGCACACTGGCTTGCCCCAAGGGAGAAAGACTCCATTTTTCTTTTTATGGTTGAATAGAATAAGGTGTAGAGAGGTGGAAACCCACTTGTTCTGGTAAGTGGTAGAGCCTCTGACAATAGGTTCAAGGTCTTCCCACTGCCCATACCACTTTCAGAATTCAAAATATTGCAGAAATGTAATTTGGATGCTCATGAATTCATAGCAGACTAGACTGCATTGGAATATTCTTCTCTATGACTATGACTGTGTGGAGTGGATTATGTTCTCTAACCACTTCTTCATACAGATTGAATATTATTTATCCAAAAATTCTGGGATCAGTGTTTCAGATTTTTGAGTTTAGGGATTTTGGAATATTTGCTTACTCTTTACCAATTGAGCATGCTTAACTGGAAAATCTGAAATCTGAAATGCTACAAAATCCGAAACGTTTTGAGCATTATACCACCACTTAAGAAGTTTTGGATTCCAGAGCATTTTGAGTTTTGGATTTTTGAATTGGGGATGCTCACAAGAAGCTCTTATTTTCTCAAAAGAAGAGAAAAAATGCAAGAAGGAAGCTGAGCTGAAAGTCAGCAAATATTACAGATAATTTGGTAATGGCAAGGTATATCATTGCAGCAGATCAAAATCCTCAAAATGTCAACACACAAAACTTTGTTTTTTTAATGCATGTAGAAGAAGAAAGGAAAGAAGAGCAAAAGGAAGAACAGAGACCTGGGGATGGTTCCATTCATCATAAATAAAAGGTCTCTTCTTGTTTTTATTTCCCTGTTGCCATATTTGTTTCCCATCATTGCCTACTAGAAAAAGAGAACTTTAGATTTGGAAAGTATTTCAGGGATCACCATGCGATTGGTCCATTTTCTGTAAGTCAGTGGCAGTGGCAGAACTGTAGAGTGGTCACAAGAAGGTGTCCATGAGAACTTGCTTCTCATCCCAAGTCCATTTCTCGTTCCCTTTATGGGACACTACTCTCCTCCTGCCTCCCTTGCTTTCATTCTGCAGGGCAGGATCAAAGCCCGAACCCAGCATGAAGGATCCCATGTGTGCTAATGCCCTCAGTGGTGGAATAGGATGGGTGGGCTGAGCTGTCTCCTGAGTTAACTCTTCTTTCCGTTTCTTGTCTGTCATACAGGACTTCTTCCCCTCTTTCTCCTGACATTTCATTTTGATTGCAAATAGGGATATGCCCTTCAGCTGGACAAATTTCAGAATTTCATTTCGTGCTTATTGAGTCGCAGTTGAATTATGTGACCCAAACTATCCAATTAGATTTTTCACTGAGACTGATACAAGCACCATGGGAGACAATGAGCTGGGAAAGCAAGAAACTGCCACCTAGGGCCAGTGCGTGTTGGAGGCAGAGCAGCTGTACCTGGGGCTAACTAAGCCCTTTCCTCCCATTGCTGGAGAAGGTCTTTGTGTCTTCAGTCGTTGGAGTTGCATGTCAACTGGAACTCTTAGTAGCTCATCTATTGCCAATGGGATTTGAGACAGCCATCACAGTATTTGAATTTGTATTTGATTTTTAAGACTCTCGTCAAAGGCTCCAAGCACTTTGAGTCCAAGCTGCATCCAAAATAACTATCTTCTCCCCAAGTAGATACATAATTAACCACATCATCTTTGATTATCCCTATAACTGTCATGCTTTTCTTTTCTTTGCCAAAAATGTCCTCCTGTCAGACCAGCACCACCCATAAAACCATGCCCCATGCTGTACTCAGAGATAAACTTTCAGTGGGAAGAAATGAAGCCCCTGGGGAGTAAACAAATTTGAATGGACAAAAAAATATAAGGAAGGATTTGAAATCCAGAGTGTATTGAGAAGATCCACTTTCCCTGGGCAGTGACTGGTAGAGATCCTCTGTGTAGAATGAAATCAACCATACCTGTAGGGGCTGGAAGAAGTTTGTTGAGGGAGCAGGAAGTCGTGGAAAACAAGTTGATCAGCAAACACAGAACCTATCTATTAACTCATTTTTCCTCATTTTTGGCCCCTCAAGCTATGTCCTTTACATCTGAGGCAGGTACATCCTCTTCTCTCTTTGCATTTATTTCGGATCCCGAGTTGTCTGAGGGTCATTTCACTCAGCCTGAGCATAGTCTGGTCAGAAAGTCACCATGATGGGTTCAGCCCCTGTATTTGCTAGATATTGAGAACTCTGCATTCATATTGCCTGGGTAAGATTGTCTGTAGCTGGCAGTCCAGTGTTGCAAGACCAGACCTTAAACACCATGAGCCATATCCTTCTGGCACAGTCTTTTCTTCTGTATAATGTTTGAAAACTTGAACTCGTCTAAATAAAACAACAACAACAAAACACACATATTTTATGAAAGAAGATGCAACTTTATGTTCTGTTTTGCTATGGATGATCCCAGAGAGTTCTGTCTGAGGTTTAAGCCTATGCTATTTGAAGGGGGATTCACTTCCATTAATATATGAAATTCACTATTTTCTTGACTTAGAGAAATTATTGGTTTTAGTCCTATAAACTAGGCATTATATATAATTCAAAATGTGCTAATTCTTCATTTTAGATTAAAATATTAATTTTTCTGGCACTAAATATAAATCTTGTGGTTAGGTCATTTTATATCTTTATGAGGTTAATTAAAATTGCATAATGGATTTATCCATGTGAAATTTCTGTTTTTCATTAAGACTAAAGTTTTAGGGGAGAAAAAAGACATATGGTCATTAAGAGCTAATTCATCAAAACAAAGGAAGGTCTATTTCCCACTAGTCCAAGTAAAAAGAGAAATGGCATTCATTTCTACCCATGACACACTCATTTGGGTATGATCCCACTCAGACTGATACCAAGGGAATGGAGTTATCCAGTTCTCTTTATAGTATCAGTCATGTGTCCCTTCTCTATCTTCCATGCTTCTTTAATCTCTTTCCCTCCTATGCATTTTTTTGCTGTAATTTTCATTATCCTAGGAATGTGTAAAAACAGGATACATTCAATGGTAACTTGTATCTACGGCCATTTGTGCCTGTAGGTGAAGGACATGTGGATAGCCCAAAAGTCTCTCTTGAGTTGGCAAAATTTCTCAAGTATAAGAGTAACTATTTGAACACAAGAGCCAAGACCAGGAAAAGGAAAACAATGTTACTTAGGCCCATCCATTCTAGTCCAGGGCTTTCTAGAAGAGGCACATCAAGGGATGCTGGGGTGAGAGGAGGAGGAGGAGGAAACAGTAAGGTGACCCTAGAGGAGTTCTGGGGAAACAGAGAGCTACTGGCTGAGTCTGGGATGTCTGCTAACTGGAGGGGTCATGGTGAACCATTGCCAGCAGCATCAACTTGGAGTCTTAAAATTTAAATTTAAAGACTTGGAGTCTTTAAAATTGATTAAATCCCCAATTTTAAATTCTGCAAATATTTCAGCAAATTTGACACAGGTGCATTAGAAAGGGTTGGAAATCATAATTTAAAGCTTACATATTCTTCATGTCTTTAAAAATGAAAATAGATTGTCTTAAAAATAGGACACGTTCCTTCTGAACACCCCAGACTCACAGCTGATGCTCTCCACTCCTGCTTCTGGAATTCTGTGCCCTCACCTAAACTCCCGCAGGGTGATCTCTTTCTGCAGCTCCTGGTGCTTCTCCGGGTTCCCTAGGCTTTTCTTTATACTTGAGACTTCTCCTAGACCTTTGCCTTCATTTTCTCCTCACTTCCCTCTTCTTCCCTTTCTAGAAATAAAGATCTTCTGGAGATGAGGTCCTTGAACCCTGCTGCTTCTCTATCCACACCTTGAACCCTAGCAGTACCAGCCAGGGTTGGCTACTCTGGTTATACCTCTGGCTGCCCAGTGATTGGTGTCTGTCACTGATTCCCACATTCCTTCCTTCAACAGCCTTGCAGACCTCTGTAGCAGGTGCTGATAGGGACCTTGGAGAGGACCGATGTCTCACCCCTGGAATGAATAACTAGATTAGCTTGAGAGTAGTGGGATGGGAGGCTAGGCTGTGAACCCAGCTGATGTGGCACCAGCATCCGGTGTTTGCTAAGCTGGCATGCCACACTTCTCGATTCTTGCTTCACACTGGAGGTGGCTTAAGTCTCCCACTAACAGTGACTCCACATGCCATCATCGTTTCCTCCTCCCCCAACCCAAACCCAGCATCAGCCCGTCTTTCATACATATCAACCGTGACGCCACATCTATTTCTGAGGGAAGTGAATGTTAAAACTTGCCTGTCTGGCTCAGCTGGGTTGTCACTGTGGCTTAAAGCTTTGCTCTCACCATACCTTATGAATGTTCCCTTGGTCACCATTTTAATTGAATGCTCTCCCTCTGCTATTCACTAGAAAGGCCGAAGTTACATGCATTAGCCTAAAACAGTGCTTTGGTTAAATCATGTTTGTCTCCAGCAATGCTTGTGGTTAATGCTGACTCCTGATTCACCAAATGGACTTGTGTTGCTTCATTTATGATGGTTGATCGCTGCAGTGAATGGATAAGTATGTGAAGGAAGGGTGCTTCCCTGGCGAGTTTTCGTTCATGCTCATTTCATTAGGAATTCTTTTCTGCTTCCACTTGAGACTTTTATTCTTGTTTTCAGCCTACCATATTTTCCTCCTTAATACTGTTTAAGGGTAATACTCTATATCTCAGCATTTCTAGTATTTTTGAGGCCATGACTGGTTTGAAGGTAGCCTGGCGTTAACTGTGGTCAGTGATGGTGGTAAGTACAAAGTTCCTGTTATTAAGTAATTTACCTTCTTGTAATTTTACATCAATCGCAAGGAAAAAATTGCCAATCTTTACTATTGTTTGAATATAAATCATAAGGTTAGATGCCTTAAAAATTAACTCACAAGTTAGCTATCAGGTAAGTAAATAATGACCCAGAAACTCTCCTGCAGAACTCCTGCTATTTATTCATTTTACCAATAAAATCTCGTCATTGTTTCCGCTGACCACACCACTTCCCTCTATCAAAATTCTTATTCTCAATCTCACATGAGTCATTTTGTGATTATAAAATAGGGAAATCATTAATCATATCCTGCTGATGGAAAATTCTTTATTCACTAGAGGAATGAAAAGACTCAGTATGGTCGGTGCCATCTTCCATATTATTCAAATTTGCAATTGGGTGGTGAGTTTTGGAAAGATTCCTGATTTGTTGCAATGTGCTACTTAAACATTGCTTTCCTCTGCTTCAAGTATGTTATGCAAGAAATTAGTTGTTATCTGACATGGCACGTCAGAGTAAATATCTGGGTTGGCTGGTGAAGTCTGCTCTGAACATACCGTAGAGACAATCTGGGTCTTGTTTTATGTGAACAAGGAAAAAAGTGTTTTACCTCCTAAAATTACCTTATGCACAAGATTGAAACAAGTATCTGATGGTGCTCAATTAAAATTTAATAGAAAATCACAACTGTTTGATTCCTGTTTCTTGACATATATGTGTATACACACACATATTCTTTTTAAAATTATTAATTGCAATCTATTTTAGGGGAAATATGAAACTATCATAAAGCCAATATATGCAAAATCCAATTTTGAAAGAATTCTAACAAGAAAAAGCACAGAAGCTTCTTTTTGAACTTTGTAGATATTGCTGTAGTGTTGTTAAGGCAAAGTACAATTCCTAATCGTGAATCCAAAAATGCAGAAAATTTCTGAGAATATCAAAAAAGTTTTCCTACATGTGGGGAAGTATTTCACATTCCCCACCTTGTTCACAGTGAATTCTTTGCAGGAAAGGGGTAAGCTGTCACCGGGTGGTTTGCATGACAGTTGACGGGTGTGAGCCGCAAGGGCATTTAGGATCCAGGACCTCCCAAGGGTCTGGATGTGTTTCGTTTTTGTTTTTGATCAAAGTGCACATCAGAGATTCAGAGGCAGGAAGAGTGCCTGCCCAGGCCATGCCCCGCCGTGCTGAGCTCTGCCCCAGTTCCCCGTGTGCCAATGTTGGCCTGATTCGGGGTTAAATATTAGCAAGCCTCTGTGGCTCTCAGGGTTATAGTCACTTTCTTCAACTGTATTTTTGTCTCTGCATTTAACTTTTTCCTAAACTTATTTCTCAACCTCTTTGGTTGTGGAAAAGATGTCTTGTGTTGATGTTTGTGTGCCTATTTTTAAAATGGGAACCCCCTCTCTAACTTCAACCATTTTGTTTTTTATTTATTTGTAACTTTTGAATGATGTTTTCTGATAAATTGTATTGAAGTTCTGCTTCTCCTTTAAAGATCTAAAAGCGATGTGCCAGCATAGCATTTCAGGGATCAAGGAAATTTACAGACCACAGAAAACCGGTAATTGAAATCCCTTAACACAGACGAGGAAACCGAGGCCAGGCATGTTAAGGAAATCCACTGAGTTAGCAAGAGTCGGGAAAGCTGAGTTGATCACTCATTCCATCTTTATTTCATTCTACCACTTGTCCCTCCGTAACTCTTACCATTCAAAGAGGGTCAAGAGCTTTGACCCTCTTTTATTATTTACTAATCTATTTTCTGAGACTACTAATCTGAGGAAGCTCCTACAGTTGCTCCCTGTTTCTCAAGCTCCTCCATCCAAAGTCCTATTTCTGTCCATCCACTTGACATCCACTGGGTGAGTGGCACAGAACACTTTCTGTTCAGACACTTTGGTCATGACTATAGATTTTGGTTTGGGGACTTAGGTGTATCTCTCTGGACTGAAAAATGATTCAAGACGTGTTATGAAAATCCCTTGCCTTAGCATGTCAGTCTGCATTTGATGCCTGTTTTCCTTTGTAGAAGGTTCAGCTCAAGGATGCATGGAATGAAGGGCTGCTTCTTGTGGGGAAGCAGGCCCACAGTTCTGATTTCACATATTCAAGGCCCCTGCATGCCTTCCTCTCATCTCCTGCTCACTTTCAGTGCTCCTTGGTATCTGTGCCAAGCCAAGACTGTATCTGATGTGCTTCAATCGTGTGTGAATGTCAACTTTGCTCTTGGTATTTTGAGGCATTTTAGATTCCCTACTGTTCGGGCATCTCAGGCTGAAGTGCATGGGAGGCACTGGTCAGCAGGACTGAGTTGAGGCCACGATGGTCAGTGGGGTGCTGAAGAGTCTGTGCACGGGGGAAGGTTGTCCCCAGCACCCAGCCTTCTCAGGAGTGCCTTCGTCAGTGTGTTGTTGCCCCCGCTGACCTGGATCTCAGCAGTTGCCTCTACCTATTCCTGGTGTCAGGCTATCCCAGGTGATTGCTCCTGAGCCCTTTTCTCTCTGTTTGCTCTTGACTCTAAGACCATTTTTCTCCTTGGACACTTCTTACTGCCTTCAGATCTCTGATTTAAAACAAAGAAACAAACAAACTGGCTGTTTGGGAGCCTGAACCAGTGTTTCCACTGGCTAAGCTTAGCTGAAATTTTTCTGAAGTTTGTTCACATTCCATTGAGCTTCCTGAGACCAGCAGAGTTTACATTATTTAAGATTGTCAGAAAACCTCTGATCTTGATTATGGTTTCTCCTCCCTAAGACACATCCAATTTCACCCTGGTTTTTTGCTCTACTTGTCCTGTTTGATGTTATCTGCAGGAATCCCATGGGTCTTAGGGGCGGCCAGAGTTGGTTCTCTGCCAAGGGTAAACTGCATCATCACTAGCTGTTATGGTAAGCATGTGAAAATGTGGCTTTGAGTTGAAATTAAAAACAGGATGACATTTGTCCCCTACAGCTTTACCTTCCTGTAATTTCACATAAACACAACTTATGCCCATTTAAGGAATTCCTCTTCAAGGCAGAGGCAACTCAGAAATGTTCATGCTGAGTCAGCTGGATGGATTTGTGAAAATGAAGCTTTTCTCTAGAAATTTTGATGTAATAAGCTACCATATGCAAGGAAAGTCTGGAATGGTTCTGATATGCTCTTGTTGGAGCTGTAAGTTTATTTTCTCATTTGCAGTAACACAGCGATATCGTTGAGCATGGACAAAGCACAAGAAAGTAAGGAACAGGAACTTCTGCAGAAGCCTGGAACTGCCTTTCACTGATCTGGACCCAGGTTTGCACACCCTGCTCACCAGGCAGCAGGCTGGGTCTTCACTCTGCTGGTGTCACACTTGAGGTTCTTCGACTGGGCTACTTGATCAAGTGTGGCTGTGGAGTGGCTGTGATGGCTGCTTTGGCCCACCTGGTGTTACTTGAAAGGCCCACCTGTGTACAATGTGAGCATAAGGGTGGCTTCTTCATGTGCCTACCCTGAGGGAGCACCAACACCAGATCCAGTGACAATTTGCTAAGCAGCTCTCTAGGGATCATCATGTAACCCAAAATTTAGATAAAGGGACCTATGAGTGTCACTAAGAGAGCACAGGGTATGAAAGCAAACCATCCTTCCCTCCACTGAAGGCTCATCAAGGATGGTAAAATGCCTTATCTGTATTTCAGTTGCTGAATGATTCCCTGGGGAGGCTGCGTTAATGTCTCTTGACTCTTGTGGTTCATTTACCTTTGGAATAGCCCCTGATGAATTACATTTTATACACACATTTGTGTGTCTGGTGTATCTCCAATGATATGAGGTCCATTCAAATAAACACCAACTTTCAAATGACACACTCCCAGCCGACTCTGGAGATCTCTCAATTAAATAACTGCAACAGAGCAACCTACATCCCATGGCCTCCATCACAATCATGAAACATGCTGCCAGTTTTTCAGTGCAACTGGGGAAACCCAAAGCTCCAAGGTCAACAAAATCCATGAGGTTAATTGCCTTTTAAAATTTCTATGCAGTACTTACTGTATGTGTCATTCACGTAGCTCCACTTGGGAGCTGCCACCTAGCAGACAATCATGGCATGAAGAGTCACAGGACAGGGAAGTGCTGGCCCACAGTGTTGTCAAGAGGAAGCCTTCAAAGAACCACGTCCATGGCTGTCTTGCTTTCCTGTTTGCTCTCTTTGCAAATGGTGCTGAGCACATTTGGACCAAGTCAGTGCTCAGTACTTGTTTGAGGGGACAGAGCAAGAAGGAGCTAGTAAGGGTGTTGAGACAGGAAGAAATTAAGTGGGAGGAAAAGACAGGGAGTGACCTGTGAACTTGAGCACACACCAACCTGCTGGTAACGGCCATGCTTGCTAAGTATGGTGGCACAGTCTGACCTCACAGGGAAATTCTGACAATAGATGAGGAAGCCGGAGTTAAAAAATAGACATTCATTGTTCTGTTTTACATGACCAGAAAGTAGTCAAAGAAAGACTGAGGACAGATCAGAATTCCTTCTTTGACTCTTGGTTTAGGGCATGTTCTAATTCTGTGATTGAACTTTAATGAGGTTGTCCACTTATTGATCTGATTTGTTAGAATTTGAGAAATTTTAATAGATAAACATATGCATGTACATATTCATACAAAATTATTTAATCAAAATTTATTTTTGAAGCATAAATAAAGAAGTCCACTCAAGTAGGAAGAGAGAGGTTTATTGGCCCCCCGGGGTCCTAGACCTAATTCTTCTTTAACTTGCTAGTTAACCTCAGACAAGTAATAGAAATTCCCAAACCTTAGTTTATAAATAAATGAATATAGATGTACTGCCTCTATGTCCCAGTCCATTAAATTACAGAATCCCTACATTTCCCTAACACTTAGGACTCAGCTTGCACCTTATAACTGAGTCATGTGCTGAACTGAATATTTGAACAGTTGGGTGGAGGGCTTTGAAATCCAGACAGAGACTTGTGCTGTGCGCTGGGTAAAGATAAAGTGAAAGTAGCATTTTCACTAGGAGATTAATTCAGGAAGGATGTACTCTGATAAACGGCTACATCTGAATCATCATGAAGCAAAAGCTATTTTGGGATGTGAACTTTAAAGTTAGTTGTGAGTATGGAAGTGTGGTACTTCAGGAATTTTATATAGTTCCAACTTCCGCAAAAGCCAGAATCTGGACAGGTGAGATTAATGACAAAGAGCATCCCATGGCCTGGGGAGGTGGGCTCAGGCAAGGAGGAGGACAGATAGCAAGATACACTTGGAGAGAAATGAAGAGTCACTGCAGTGGTCTTAAAGGGAAAGTCAGAAATGGCTACCAGTGGAAGGAGTCAGTGACAGCTTTTGAAGAACTAGGGAAAGAAAAGAGGAAAATGACGCTAGCAGCACATCAGAGGTGCAGAGCCCGGGAAGAGGTGGTCAGGGTGTGTGAAGGAATGTGGCTTCCATGGCAAAGCCCAATGGCTAGCTGGGAGGATGGAGCAGGACTGGATTGCAAGCGTTTTGTTCCTATGGGTGGAGAAGGGCACATGGCATCCGAGTCAAGTCATAAGAACTCCCAGCTCCAAAGAGGAAGACAGGACGAGGTTGGAGACACCTCTTGTCCCCACTGCACACGTCCTGGGAGGAGTACTCCCGAAGAACATCAAAAACCTCATCTTCATCTTGGTGGTGAAACCCTACAGCCCAGCAGCTCCCACTGCAGGAAACAGTGGGTCCAACAGGAGACTAACCTTTAAAAATCAAAACAATAACTACATTTATTCCATTTCCTCTTTTCCTCTTGAAAAGAGAGTGAAGATTGCTGATCATCTGCCTTGGGCTCACTCTCATTGTTTTCCATTTGCCACAGACTCAAGGAGAGGGAGAATGTTCTAGAAAGGCCTCCATTGTGGAATCTGGGACTCCCAGGGGCTGCTTACCAGAGATAGGAACAGCACAGCTTCAAATTCTGCTTGGTAAAAAAGGCTGGTAAAGTAAGGACTTGGAGCTTCCTTTAAGGGCACATCAAGGACCCTGTCCCTTGTGCAGTGACGAGTGGCAACCAGATGATCATCCCGTGTGTCCGTGACACAGCGAATGCCAGTGTCATGAACACAAGCTTGTTAATAGCCTTTCTTCTGACTACATGGTTGTTTAAAAACATGGATGGTAAAATACAATAGCTATTGAAGAGTCCCAAAACGATACTAATTCTACAAATTTGCCTCAAGTTAAATTGATTGGTAGGTCAATAATTTGCATTCATCTAATCCAGATTCTTATGTGGCTTCTCAGGATGTCTCTGACTTCTCAAAAACAAATGTTGAAAAGAAAATGTAGTGATAATTATATCCAAATTGTCTGTTCATTCGTTCAGAATAAAGACTTTCCATGTCCTCCTCGTATTATTTTTAGAAAGGAGCTTACAAAGAGCAGCCTGAAAACTCCCAGGCCCTAATTTAGGAATGGCAACACACACACACACACACACACACACACACACACACACTGTAAAAATATACCCGTTGTTTTTTCAGGAAAAAAGGATTAAACCATCAGTTTATGAAAACATATTTGATGTTATAATTATGGTTAAACCTCAATTTACTATTTAAAATGCACTCAAGCGCATGCATTCAGTATCTAAACCCAAAATGATACAATACGCAATTTTATATTTACTTGTTTTAAAAGGCACACATTTTTTTCTAGCACAGTTATTCTTAGTAAACTGAAGCCCACTAGATGCAAAAAGTTGAAATTTATCCTTCAGTGCGGAGAATATTAGGTGATACTTAAACACATATTGAATAATTTACTAATCTTTTAAAAAGTTAATCTTATGTATATTTTTATATTACAATATCAAGTTTTAAAATTAGCTTATAAAAATACTAGGTGAGTTTAAAATATAACTCTGCTAAAGAGTCAAGAATAAATTACTTTGTATGGAATTCAGATCTACATGATAACTCTTAGGTGCAAAAATAAATGCATAAGATGACGGCGATTCCAATTAATGATAGTGGTTGCCTTGTTCCTATTCTTTGATTAATGGAGTAAAAACTGCAATTAATTGAACTGTGATTGCTGCTACTGACAATTCCCCAGAAGTAACTTATTTATAAAGCTGCAAAGAGGAATAAGTGCAAATTTATATCACCCTGTTTTTTAGTAACAGGGATTGAACCCAGGGGTGCTTAATCAATGAGCCCTATCCCCAGCCCTTTGTTGTATTTCATTTAGAGGGTCTCACTGAGTTGCGTAAGGCCTTGCTGAGTTGCTGAGCCTGTCCTGGAACGCGCAATCCTCCTGCTTCAGCACCTCTGAGCTGCTAGGATTATCAGTGTGCACCACCGCACCCCGCTATTCCCTTCTTCATTTGGAAAGAAATTGGCTTAGGAAAGTATGCCCACCCTGGAGTAATCTGTGGAAGTCTTGCTTCTGTGCACATAAGCTGCTCATCTAAATCTTTTAATGAATTCCAACTGATGTGGATGGAGCTTTCTCCTGATGACAGATGATGGGTTAGCGAAGGGGAGACCAGTGACGTTGAGACATTCAGAAACATGCCCTGTGCTCAGAGAGCCTGAGATCTAGGGTGATCTGACTGAACTGTAGTTGACAGAAAATGATGTTCATTCTCCCCTCCTGCAAACACAAGGTGCCATGGACTTGCTGCCTGTGTGTCTCCGGATTCATTTGCTGAAGTTCTAACACTCGTTGAACACAGCAGGCAGGGCCTTTGGGAAGTGACTGGGTCATGAGGGCTTAGAGCCCTTAGAGGACAAAGACCGGGTCCTCTTTCCTCCACATGAGAGAAACTAGAAGGGAGCCCTTTGCAACTCAAAAGGGCCCTCATTAGAATTTAGCAGGGCAGGCACCCTGAACTTGGACTTCCAGAATGGCGGGAAATCAATCCCTGCTGATTGTAAGCCTCCTGGCTTATTGTAATTATTATGCAGCAAGAACTAAGAGACTGGAGGACTAGAATGGTGCTTATCAGGCATGAACATGAGTGGGCAGCACTGATCATATGACACGGCTGCTGCAGGGACCTGGCACCTGTCTACTGCCTGCCACATGCCAGGTGAGCTCTAAGTGGCTTATGAGTCTCTTTCCTTTATTCCTATAACATGGTGATTGTCGCACCCCCTTTGGAGACGAGGACAGAGAGTGAGACGGTGCCTGCATAGGGCATTCTGGAGGGCAAGCCAGAGAATTTAAAACAGCCGTGTGCTGTGAGCCAGGGGTCTGACCAAAGTTGTCTCAGGGCCAGCTCACCTGGGCCACCCAAAGTCACTATCCAAACATCAGCCGCTGCAGAAGAAGGACTCATGAGAATTTAGTTGATCCATGACTTAGGTGGACACTTTTAGCACATCAGAAGACAAGAAATATGCTTTTAAGGGTCAATTCTAAAGATTATATTCTATCACATTAGGTGGGATTTATGTTTGAATTCAATGAAAAATTGTTCCCCAGTTGGATATGAGCATTAGTCTGGGGTGTCAGTGATTTGAATTAGATAGTAGACATTTGAGTCTGGTTTTCTACAGAATAAATTATAAGGAGAAAATGAATCTGGTGAAGGATTCCACATGAGACTGTCTTAACGACGTACTTTGGAAACTCCTCATCTACAGTTTGCCGTAGATGCTGAAATGACACAGGACATCACAGACTCGGCCCTGGGGGGACTCTCAAATAGTGCTGTGATGACACCTAGACTAGTCAACTCAAGTGTGCAGAACAGAGAGCCAGGGACTGATGTGCTGAAACCAGGTAGAGCCATGTGCAGGCTGGCTTCTCTGAAAGCGTGTCCCCTTGGTCAGCAGAGGGTTGCTTCCTTGCTGAATCCTCACGTGATCTTTCCCCTCCTCTTCTCATGAGGCCACCAAACCCACTGCGCCAGGGTATACCCTCAGACCTAATGAGCCTTGACTAGCTCCTTGAAGGCCGTATCTCAACACGCGTTCTCATGGGGACAGAGCTCCCGTGTAGGAACAGAAGGGATCCAGTTCAGTGCCTGGCATCACCCACACCTCCTCCCTGGTTAATGGCTTCTCTGGTTAATTGTGTTGTTTCCTTTAGAGCTTGAAGGTCCCACAAGGGCCTGCCTACCACTCAGTCCTTTCCTGGTTCATTCAGCAATGGTACAGTTTCTATGTGCCTGGCAGTGTGCTTGGACAGCTGGAAAGGGTCCATCCTGCCCCAGGCAGCCCCTGGGACAGAGGGATTTGCCCCCAGAGTCCCCCTGAACAGCCTGGAGTCCAGGTGCCAGCTGAGGGTGCCCAGGCCACTGTTGCAGCCTGGAAGGGAAGGGGCTGACTGCAGACCGCCTGCCTGACTCCCTGTCCTACAGCAACACAGGGTGTGCTGTGACCCTGGAGACACCCAGGGAGTGACCACCAAGAAAACAAAAGAAAGTGACCCTGGAGAAGGAGCTCTAGCCACACACTCTTGCTTTTTTCTTGCCATTTTGAGGAAAAATACACCACTGAGGCCATTTTCAATGAGGAGAATGGAAACGCTGACTTTTTGTGAATGGTTTTGACTGGGAGGCAAAAATTCTAACGTAGAGAATGAGGCTGAGAAAACTGTCACTTAAAGGGAAAGGAAGATGACTGATAAGGACTTTCAACCTGACATTACCACTTACGGGGCAGTCAGCGGGGCTTGGCCTTCCCAGGGCATCAACTGAGGCCCTCAGCTGCACCCAGAGAACACGAGGGCTTCCTTCTGGAGAGCAGAACAGAGGTGCTTATTCTGCACTCTGGGTCCAGTGCTGGACCACACTGCCACTTCTTTGGATCCCTGGATAAAGCCGATGTTCACTGGTGGAAAAGAATGCCTGATGGGAAATTATATGAAAACAGTGGTTCTTAAGGTGTCTCTCCATCAAATCCCCTCAAAGAAAATTGGAGAGGCCACTTTGTTACAGTGTGGAGTTCAAAACCAAATAGAGAGCAGGGTGTGCAGTCCTCACAACTATGCACACACCTATCCAGCGTCTCTGAGGTTGGTTCTGAGCCCCCACTACCCCTGACCAACCTCCACTCTGCTATGGAGGCCAAGGCCACATCCACATGGTCACAGTGCCCAGGTATGGCCTTGTGACTCATTCCAGCAGGACACAATGCATTTCTCTAACATGCAGTGTTTCCCTTCCTGAAACTGGATACAGGGCAATTTAGAAATTTCAATGCCCACATTGTTTCTGTCCACTTAAGAGTTGGAGACACCTAAACCATAATTAGCAAGTAACCAATTTAGAGATTTTCAAAACTTAAAAGGGAATATGTGTTTTCATCACCACCCAGAGATTTAAGCTGGTTACTGATGATGGAGATACCCAAATACTCTCAAATATGAAAACTGGATAATTTGGAATTCAGAGTTCTTTTCAATGCCCCAGGCCTTCATTTCAAGGTTTCCATTAGGATCATAGACCTGTTCCTTTGTATCCCCTAAAAATCATGGAGCTTCAGCCCAAGAAAATTAAGTGCATATTTTCATTGTTTCTGTCATTTGGTGCAGCCCGAGAATGAATAATTGATTTGTAATTATATTTTAGAAGAGATTGACAATTATATACATTATTAAGTTTTTGATTATAATTAACACAGAAGTTATTTAAAAATCAATAAAGAAATAAAATGTACCACAAAAATTAGTTTTGCCTTAAGCCTGGCTGATGAATGAAAACCCTCTCATTGCAAAATCACTTGGCATCACCCAAAATGAGATTTTCTTTCTGTAATTGAAGTGAGCACCAGCCAGACCCACCAGCACTCCTGATGTTTAGAGAAGCAGAATTTACAAGCAGGCTGTCTGTGTTTTTCATTACTAACTCAGGCTTTCATCTGGGAGTATAGGAAAGTTAAAAAGTAACACAACTGTATAACCTATTGATCTCAGCAAAGGATTCTGTGCCTCGGGATTATTGACATTTTGGCCTGGATCATTCTTGGCTGTGGGGGCTTGTGCTGGGGTTGTGGGCTGTTTAGCAGTGACCTTGGTCTCTGTTCACTAGATGCTGGTAGCACCCTGCTGATCCGTGGCGTGGCCTACCAAGCAGCAGGTTGCATGGAGAGCCTGTTACGTCTCCGGGGCTGCAAACCTGCACAGATTAGGGCAGCATGCACTTTCCAGGCAGTTTGAAGACAAGGGAAACACTTGTGTGTCTAAAGACGTCTAACCATGGAGGTGTGCAGTAAAAGCATGATAGACAAGGTGAAAACACAGTGCACCTACAGAGACCACAGATCATGCATGGAACTTGAAGGACTGGGAGAGTCAGGGAGTGGGCAGGGATGAGTGTGCAGGCCTAGAACATTCTGGACCTTCCCGTAGACTTTACAACACTGTACACTTAGGCAATACCAAACTTGCAAAAAAAATTTATTCAATAATACGTTAGCCTCAGCTTACTATAACTTTTCTACTTCATAAACTCTTCACATTTTTAAAACTTTTTGATTCTTTTATAATAATTCTTAGCTTAAAATACAAACATATTGTACTTTTGTACAAAAATGTTTTCTTTCTTTACATACTTGTTCTCTAATCCTTTTTCTATTTAAGTTAAAAAAATTTTCTATTCATTTTATTTTATTTTTTATTTTTACAGACTGTATTTTGATTCATTGTACACAAATGGGGGACAACTTTTCATTTCTATGGTTGTGCACGATGTAGATTCATACCATTCATGCAATCATACATGTGCATAGGGTAATGATGTCTGTCTCATTCCACCATTTTTCATACCTCCTCCCCTCCCCCTCTCATTTCCCTCTACATGATCTTCCTCCATTCTTCTCTCACCCCCTACCTCCCCAACCCAATTGTATATCATCATCCACTTATCAGGGAAAACATTTGGCCTTTGGTTTTTTGGGATTGGTTTATTTCACTTAGCATGATATTTTCCAATTCCATCCATTTATCTGCAAAAGCCATAATATTATTAATCTTTATGGGTGAATAATATATTAAAATAACCCTAAGATTTCATCTTACTTCAATTAGAATGGCTATTATCAAGAATGGAAACAATAATAGATGCTGGGATGATTATGGGGAAAAAGGTACACTCATACATTGCTGGTGGAGTTGCAATTGGTACAGACACTCTGGAAAGCAGTGTGGAGATTCCTCACTTGGAATGGACCCACCATTTGACCCAGCTATCCCACTCCTCGATTTATATCCAAAGGGCCTAAAATCAGCACACTACAGTAAGGCAGCCACATCAATGTCGGTAGCTGCTCAATTCATAATAGCTAGACTGTGGAACCAACCTAGATGCCCCTCAACAGATGAATGGATAAAGAAACCGTGGTATATTTACACAATTTTATATTTTTAATTAGAATATTTACATTTTTACTTAAAAATTTCTTTGCCAAAGATAGGAGAAACACATGCCTTAGGCTAGGCCATGTAGTTCAGGCTGTCCATGTCACTGACTTTACATCTCCTCCCACTGGAGTGTCTCCAGAGGCAATGACACATTCCTGTCATCATCCACAAGGACAATGCCTGCTTCTGGGGACTCTCCAGGATCTGCCCAGAGCTCTTGGAAACAGAGCATCCAGCATCCATCTTTCTAGAGAGGAGTCCATGGTGGTTCACCTGATTTCGTTCTCTCTCTCTTCCCTTCCCTCCCTTTCTCTCATCTCCCTCCCTCCCACTATCCCTCTTCCCTCCCTGTCTTCTTCCTTTTTCCCTTCCTCCCTTCCTCCCTCATTTCCTTTCCCATGGACTTGCTCCTAGGAGGTGATGCTCCATGAACTCTGCTCCTGGTCCATGCTGCCTCTCCGTGTTAGGCCCATGCTCTCTGACATGTATGGGTCCTGATTAGCTCTGTAGGAACCTCACTTGTGCATTTTCTTGGAGGTTCTTCTCACTCCTTGCCCGCAGTTTCCTTTCCTCTTGCCTCTTCTTCTGCTGTGATTCCTACTCCAGTTGGATTAAAATTTCACAAGACCACTGTCATGCACGTAGTCCATGTGGACCAAAATGCCACGTGGCGCCCGACAGCAGCACCTGCCCATCGTAACACTTAGCGCTGTAGCATCAGCACAAAGTTTACCTCAGTTGGTCAGAAGCACCACCAGGTGAAGACTCATTCCCACAAGGTTCAGTTGTATGTGCTTAGGGTTCCCATCCGAGGCCCCAAATTCCTCTCTCCTCTTACAGGCCTGTCAGTACATAAACCACATGGATGGAGCCTTGACTTGTTGCTGCAGATCTTATTAATCCCTGGGTTGTTTCTATGTAAAAGCTGCTTTCTGACAGAAAATTCTTTAAAAGTCTTTGCTCTCTGAATTCCCTCTGACATTTCTGGGTTTCATTTAGATATTTGGTATAAGGAGGTCCCATGTCTTCACTTAATCTCCTTATTTGTCTCACAGGCGTCTTCTCCCTCTTACCTGGGAGGGTGTTTGGTACAAATTATTGTGTCATTGTTCTGCCAAAAGCATCACCTAAGAGGGATTTTCCTAGCAAACCAATATCAAAATGTAGACAAGATTATCATAATTTCAGAGTTGGCATCGTCTCTGCCTCGGGGGTCTTTGTGCTAATGCTCTTTGTTCCTTGAGTGAAACCAACGTGGAGTTGAGTTGAGAAACGCAGCAGTAATTGGGGTCCCCATAAAAAGTATTTGCATGTGAGTGGGGTTTTTTTGCCAAGTTTTGAGCATGAAGGTGGATTTAAATCAAACATTGGCGTCTCAGTCTTAGACACAGTGAGTCTAGGTAGCTTTACAGGCTGATGAGAAAACAAAGCCCTGAGTAAGATGGAAACCACTCCAGAAAAAAAGATGCATTCAGAGGAAAAAAGAAGGCCAAGCAGGAAAGACGACAAGCTCAGTCCGGGGACATACTATTCAAAACACTGAGACAATGCAATGGTCTCTTAGGAGAAAATGACGTTCAGGTGAATGAAACATAAGCAAGCAAGTTGTCACTTACTCCTTAGAGAAATTTAAAAATGCTATTTGACTATTTTTTTTAAGAATTTGACATTATGCTCCCCCAAAAAGAAATTCAAGTGCCTTTTTTGAATTAAAAGAATGAGAAAGAGAGTGCAGTCTCCCCAATGCTTACTTCATGAGATGAGTGCACAAAATAGCAAATAAGGAAAGTTTCCCAGTGGAAAATGATCTGCAAAGAACGAGGGTGTCTGTGTCGGGAAACTCAGAAAGGGTGTAAAGGGCTTGGAGAAAAGCTCTGGAAGATCCTAAAAGATGCGTCAGAGTTGCTTGAAAAGGAATTACGGAAGTCTGCAGTGCGTGCTAGGACAGGGCAACTAGACACCCCAATCCCCGCCCAAGACCTAATCACTCACTACCGCACATGTCACATCAATCCTCTTAACTATGAAAGAGTCATGATACTGCAGAAGCCTCCAGACGTGGCAAATGAGATTACACCCATTTCACAATGCCAGGAAGAGAGTGAAACGACATAAGGGCCTCCGTGATCGCTATGCCTGGTGAAGACAAAGTGATCCCCCATGACGCCTCATGAATCACGCTTCAGTGGTCACCTCTGAGATGTACACACACAAAAATTATGCTTTCTCTCTGATGCGAGGGGGCCATGCATGCGTGTGTGTGCAAGAGTGTTGAGAGACGAGTGGAGATAGTGAAGCAAGCTTGTCAACTGAATGGAGACATGGACACCAGATGGACAATCATGAAAAGACAGTCGTCAGTGAATTACTAAGAAAACATGAAAAGGAAATGATGTTAGAGTTCACAGTTTCTCTCAATAGTAGCAGTTGCAGTTTTCCTTCTAAATGAGACAAAAGAAAACAACAAGAGTGTATTAGCTAGGTGAAGTCTTTCTCCTACGTCATAGAATTGCAGTACTGTACGGAAAAGCAGCTGGAGAGGGAGCTGCAGTCCTGCCCTGGAGGTGCCATGCTGGGGACTGGGCTGCTGCCTCCATTACAGAAGGTGTGATGTGTCCTTCCACTTGCTCCAGGACCAAGTGGGGGCAGCAACTACGTGGTCACTCTCGTTGGCAGAAGATCCATTATATGGCAGCATTAACAATGGCCAAAAAGCACTGGGGGATTTGTGCCTCAGACAAGTGAAGGACAAACCCTCTGCCTGGTTGATATTCTTTCCCGACTAAATGTGGTTGTTTTCAGGGCATCAGATCTGGGAACCACATGAAGGGTCCAGGCATAACTGGTTCTCCATCTAAGCTCCAACCAATGAACCAATGCGCTCAGTGACATCGGGTAGCCCAGTTTGGCCTGAGTCATCCTCATGACACCTTTTAAATGAGGCTGAGCGGAGAAATAATCCAAGACAGCTGTGAGGGAGCATGAGCAGGAGCTCAAGCAGTGCTCAGCACTAATGGCAGATTCAGGGAGATCTACACATACATAGGAATAGAAATTTTTTTCAAGACATTAAATGCATTTCCTTTCCCTTCACTCCACTCCTAGTTGTGGCCGCCCACCTCCATCACGCTCTCCAGTGTCATCACTCACAGGGTCTTAATCCAGAAGTGGTGTGAAGAGGGTAGCATTGGTGGATTATTAGTATGACCTACAATTCTCTCAGTGGTCGGTAGTTGCAACTTATCTAATAATCGTATAGCTTCTCCACACTGAGATTTCTGAATTGGCGGTGACCTCTCCCAAGGCACAGGGTCTCAGCTCCTCCCTGTCTTTGGAGATGCATAAGCAGGAGTGAGAAGCGCTGTGTGTGGAGTGGTGTAGGGGAGGGACTGTGAGGCCTCAGGTGGGGCGGAGGACAGAGACACCTCTGCATGGAGAGGCAGGCAGCTCCAACAGGAAGTGACTTTTGCCCTGCCTCTGTGACAGCTCCCGGGAGAAGGGTTGACAGTGCTGATTTGTGTAGATAAATGCAAGGCACAGGAAGGAGAGAGAAGCCCAGGCTGAGTCAGAAGTAGATCAATGTGCCTGTGGGGGAACCTGGACGATGCTGGTGGAAGGTTCTCTGTCCTTGACTCAGCTGAGAGCCACACCAGATCAGCTTATCATGCTAGATCCCGGGTCCCCAGAAGTCTGGAGTGTCAGGATGACTTCTTAGTGCCTTTTTATCCAGAATTTTGCATATAACAGAGTGGACTTTTAGAAAAAAATATCAATTAAATGATTTAAAACAAGAATTACTATGAACTCAACATAAATTATACCTGGATTTACATTTTGTTCAGGGCAAATTCATTTTGATTATCATAAATTTGAATGTGATCAATCATAAATAGCAAGGTACACATATGCAAAGCCTATTTGCTTGTCAGTCCATGTGTATCCTTGGACTTCTTGCAAGAACTTCATGTTCCCTGAGCTCTCTTGCCAACACTTTAGGGTCCATTGATTTAGATTTTAATTAGAAAGCTTCTCTCAAGGGATTTGTTAAAGAAATTTACAAGCTATGAGATTGTACAGTTTTAATATCATACAACATTTACTTATTTTATAGACAGTTTACATGTTTTACAATCCACCAAAACAACTATGACCAATTAGTTGATAACAAATTAGGTCTACAGATACATAATTTGCCCTATTTTAACAGCTTATGAGCACTAGTTGTCCCCACTAATGGTTATGGTTCTAGAAATCAGGAACAAATCCCATGCCATCTCATGAATTTTCTTGCCTCTTGCAACAAGGTAAGCACAGATGGCCAATGGCTCGAGAAGCGAATGTCTCTGCAGGTCAGCGCTGCCTAAGTGATCTGTTAAGTGTGTGGATACCCAAATCAAATAGTACATTTCTGGAACATCTGAAAATATGGGCCACATGGGACTGATGAGATATTTTTGAACGCTGACTTTGAGCTTTGCTCACTTAGTTAAAAAAAGGAAAAAAAACCCAAGAGCTATGCTGAGGTTGGAGGTGGGCAGAGGAAACTTCCACCACTCATAGAAATCGACCACTCTCAGGGTAATGACATCATCAGCCCCACAGGGCACGCAGGTCATGCTGCCTTCTGCTCTTCTCCCGCATTTTGCTGCCTTCCCAGGAAGTCAGTGGCGGCTCTGACCATCAAGCCCAGCCCTCCCTGGGGAAGGAGGGCTGAAGCAGAGATGACTCACTGTCAGGACTGCCTTATGGAGCAGGGTGAAAGGTCCCTGTAACAATATGGCTCTTTGCACTTCTTATCAGTGTGGGTTCACTGGGATGAGATAGAATGGAAAGAACACGGCCTGCTGTCATCGAGACCGGAGCTCATAATCAACTTTTACCATTTATTAGCTTTGTCATCTGGAGCTAGTAGAGCATGTCCTGCGCTTCCATTTCCTCATCGCTACAGTCCCGTCACAGCCTCTTTATAGGATCGGGTGTGGATTAAATGAGGTCATTTGTATGAAGTTGCAGGAGGAGCCTGGTGGGGTAGGATTAGAAAGAGCAGGAAAAGGCTTACTTAGCTGAGATGGAAGAAAGACCTTTAAGTGATTTCTTATAAAGCTTCTAAGTGTGACAGTGTAAGTCTCTTTGCATTGGAACCACTCTTGGCCTTCCCCAGGCATGAAGGACTTGGGCCCCGGGAAAGGAGCTTGTTGCCTCTTCCTGGCCCTTTTTCCCGGGGCCTACCTGTCCATCAAACTCAGCATCTTGCACATATTTTTTTTTTTTTTTTTGCAGTGCTGGGGATTGAACCCAAGGCAAGGCAAGCGCTCTACCAACTGAGCTATATCTCTAGCCCACCTATTCTTAATCTAAGGCGTTGTTCCTTTGCTGGAGGCAGGGCCCTCTTCTTCCTGCTTTTCTCCCCTGTTTTACACCCCAATGTAAGCTGAGGGGTGGGGAATATGGAAAAGTTAGCTTTGTTTACAGGACTAAGAGGGTGATGTGCATTAAGAGACTGAAATC
Source organism: Glaucomys volans (assembly GCA_020662805.1). Classification (NCBI taxonomy): domain Eukaryota; kingdom Metazoa; phylum Chordata; class Mammalia; order Rodentia; family Sciuridae; genus Glaucomys; species Glaucomys volans. The sequence goes on from JAJEJO010000080.1 coordinate 987,992, forward strand.
CAGAGGCCACCTGGGAGGCAACAGGCAAACTTCAACATGGTAGGCAAAGGGACATTTGGGACCAGGTTACTTAGCCTGGATTTTCACTCTGCCCTCCATTAGCTACGTGACCTGGTGAAATACCTAATTCTGTGTGTTTCAGCTCCCTCATCTATAAAAGGAGGATAATCATCCCCTCAACCTCATTGGTTTCTCGTGAGAATTAAATGAGGTAATAAAGGATTAGAACAGAGTTCCACTAAAAGACAGTGTTAGTATTAACAGAAAGGTTTGCGTGGCCTGAGACTTCCTGTCATTTGAGAAGCAACCCCAGGAGACTCGTGGCATTGGCTCAGCAGCACAGAGGGCCCAGGGATGGCAGAGGGCACGCACTGTCAGGGTCAGACCCAGGAGTCAACTCTGCAGTGCTCGAGAAAAGCTGTGGGACCTGGTCCTTAGCTGAGCCATGGTGGTGGACTTTCACAATTCCAGGGAAGGGATCCTGGTGGTCACATCACAGAAAAACCTATAGACCAAATTAAATTTTCACACACCAAGGTTTATTAATAAGTTTAAAACATGTAGTTCAAAATAAACTCCACTCTTACATATAATTGTAATGCAATAACAAAGCATTAAAAGATATGTAGCTAAAGTAAGGGAAAAAAGATAGGGTAAGTTAACAGGATGGGCACACACAGGCTGAGGGACGGACTGCCTTGCCTGAACCCTGGAGTCTGCGGTTCATCCCTGTCTCTTGCTCTGCCATGTCAGTCTTACCCGCAGAGGGTAATGGAGGTTTGTTGTGTTCATGGCACATGCTGGTCTCATGGGTGGGTGCAGGGATAAGCCAGCCAGGGATAAAACAGCTGCAGTTTATGACCAGACTGCTCATCAGCCATGGGGTTTATACAGGTTCTGGGCAGAGACTCTGGAGCCAGAGTGGGTGTGACCAGTGGGTGGCTGAGATAAGATTGCCTACGTCTGAGTGTTCATGAGTATTTACCGTAACCTGAGTATTTCAAGCTTCTAGGATATTTGGCGCAGCGAGGTTCATCCATATTTAGAATAATTGGGATATTTAGCACCTTGATGGTTTATTTTTATTTATTGCCTGAAAAATATAAGGTGTCTCCTGATCCTTCTTTTCTTTTCCATATTTAATACTTACTAACACACCCTACAAGCTTATGGGTTGTGGCTATCCCCTCGTGTTCCCTTCTTTATAGCAAAATGTTAACACACAAATGTAAGTGAGGAGTTTACCTAGCGGTGGCAGGTTTGAAAAATATTAACAGCCTTGACAGATGGCTTTCAGGCAGACTTGAGGGTCAAGGAGAGAGGCCCCAAAATTAGACTAAGAGACCCATGCAATAGTCCGTGAGCAGCCTAGTAATGAATAGACTTTATGTAAAATTTGCAAACTAATAAATGCCTCTATTTGCAAGCAAGTATGAATTATCCAAAATGGTGTTTCTCCAGTGATTGGTAACCTTGACTGTGTTTCATGTCAGCTATCTGCTTCTGTTTTCACTGTAACATGGCGGTAGGTAAAATATGACTTGCTATCTCTGTTTTATAGGTGGAAAACTGAAGTCCTGAAATTAACTTGTTGAAAGTTACACATATCAAGTCCCAGACCGAACAGATTCTGGAACTCAGATGATCTGATTATTGTTTTTGTTTGGATTGTAAGTTTTCCTTTTCTCTCTCTGTCCAGCTCCATCCAGTAGCGGGAACTCCACTGTTGGACCAGCAATGTCTCATGATTTCCTCTATGTAAGTCATAAATAATTTGCTGTGAAAAGTATAGCATAGCTCGAAGATTTGGGTAAACATTCCTTAAGTGCAAGCAACTTGTATTTCATGATTATTTGCCCAGTTTTAAAATACATCTGTCTTATATCCATTATCAGTGCTCTATAAAAATTTCCTGGAAAAGGTGCAATAAATGAAGTTTATCTCCAAGAAGAATAGCCAATGTTTATATTTAGAAAGCTTTGAGAAATAGGTCCATCAGCTACAAGGCATTTAGAAACACAATGGTATTTCTCTCAACTGGATATTTGGAGGGTTTTGCACAATCTAGAAACTCCAAAGGATGTTGCCAAATGGACATGAGCCCCAGAGAAGACTTTCAGCATTGTTCCCTGGTTGTGTTTTGGACAATTGAAGTTCCAGGCTGCTCCTTAGAGCCAGTTTCATGATGTGAAATTCTGTACAGGGGTCACTCATCTGAGAGGAGATGTGGCCATCAGCACCCAGGAAGCAAGTGGGTTCAGCAATGCACTAGCCCACGCACGACCTCCCGTAAAAGTGCTGATACTGCTGCTGGAGAATGAGTCTGTGATCTTTGTGCCTCAGATAAAGGGAAAAGGAAAGAAAGACCTAGGAGAAAGAAAGATCAAAGAAGCAAAGAAGCAGAAGATAAAAGTTGGGTATAACCCAGGTATTTTCTGTGCCTTGGAAGGAAGGGCTCAAAAAATTGGCACAGTTGCTAGAGCTGACTGGCATCCTGAGGACCTTGCCAGCTCTCCTGGGTGGGCACGGACACTGCTGTTCAGCCATGCTTCCATGATGGACCCTCGTGATCTGCAGCATTTGTTTTTTGACATGAAGTCGCCAGCTGCGGTCATTGACTACAGTCACTGTAGGGAGGCGGCTCTGAATTTCGTTTGGATTTCTCTAATTTTAGACACATTAAAGGGCCCCAGGGAGAGATTCGTAATGGGTTACAGCATTCCTTCATTTCTGGCCAGTGAGTGCCACACAGCTGTGCTTGGTGTGCACATGTGTGCGTGTGTGTGCGAGTGTGTGTACGTGTGAGTGTACACAACTGTGGAGAGGGGGGAAGAGAGAAGCACAGAGAAAGCAATTCTGAACAGTTTTCTGCCAATTTGCTTATATAAACTATAACTTTAGTATTTTTAAAGGAGATTAATAAATTCTTAAGTGAGAATAAAAATTCCCATTGTACTAATTATAGATGGACGTGGAAAAATTTTTAAGAAATTGAATGTAACTTAGAACAGATACTTAAATCATAATTTATTATTAAAATGATGGAAAAATGGTACAAGGTATTTTCTTCTAAAAAATTCTGTGTAATTGGAATCATACCAAACAATCTATAGTTTTCAGACAGTAATTTTTAAAAGCAGTGAAAAATCTTGCATCTGACAACATAAAAATATAGTTAATGCTGTTTTGGTAATAATGGATAAGAGAATCTTGCTTTCATTTATGATGCTAGAAAAGGGAATATTACGTACAACTTTTTTCAAAATGCATTCCATCCTCACATACATTTGAATCACCAAGTTACCTGTGTGTATTTAGATGTGTGTATATTTATACACTGAAGTAGCAAAAGCCTGTACTTCTAATCATTATGTCATTATGTCCCAAAACACTTTCTTAATGCTCCATTTGCAGTCCACTCCAGTCACCAACCCTGGCTTAGGTACATCGTTTTTCTGAGACACTTTAAAATAGTCCCCAGGGGCTGGTATTGTGGCCTAGTGGTAGAGTGCTTGACTAGCATGTGTGAGGCCCTGGGTTCGATTCTCAGCACCACTTATAAATAAATAAAATAAAAAGTCCGTGAAAAACTAATAAAATATTTTAAAAAAGTCCGTGCATTTTATTATTTTCAGATTTCTCCAATCAGGCTCTATACTAAAATTCGCATTTGTTTTGCTCTAGGTGAACATCTCACATATCCTTTTGTCTAGAGCATTCCAATTATAATTTCATCACTCCATCTCTGTAAGGAAACTTGAGCAAAGCTAGAACAGCTAATACTTTGTAAATATACATTTAAAAATTCAGTTTTTGTTTTATTTAAAAATAACAATTAACTATAATTTATCAAGCACCAGAAGCTCTGGTTAGCATTTTTCAAACCTCATCAGCATTATTCTTTATTTTTGTTGATAAGTAAACTAAAGCAAAAAAAATTCATTAAACAACTTGCAGGAAGACTCAGAGTTAGTAAGTTACAGAGCAGCGGCTGGAAAAAATTATCCCATATTGTCTCTGTTCTGAATATACTGCTTTTATTTATTCAAGCAATCTTAGTTTTAGGGAAAGATGGTGTAAATATCAAAGATACTTAGCACAAGTCTGCACATCTCTTCCATATAGATTTCCTTCAATATGGAATCACTAATAAGCTTACATTGCTATTCTATTTGAAAATTGCTTCTTTTTGTTTCTAAAGATTTTTGTTCTAAATTTTAAAGCCATCATATATCCACTTTGATGCTATTTCAATACTTTTAAAAATTGAGATTTTTATTTTCCTCTTTGACATAATGCAATATAGTGTGATCCTACGGGTGCTAAAGAAGCAGCTCGTGTCTATCGGGACATGGGATTTCAAGTGGCCCATGAGAAAAAGTTTTAGGTCTGATTTTTAAAAATGCTTTCCCATATTTTGCACAAATAAAACTCTCAGTGTCACTTTCAGAGTCCAGAGGGTTAGGAAAACTAGGATACTTATTAACTTCTTCTGCCTGGGGAAGAAGAAGTGCAATTTGCCAGTGAATCAGATGCCTGTAAAGGGTTTGCTATGGCACCTAAAGCCTTGGAGGGAATTCCCTCCCACTGTTAGGAAAACCAGAGAGGAAGAACCTGGGCTACAATGTCTCCAATCTTTTCCAGCTAAATCGAAAGATCTTATGGCAAATCTTTTCCTACAAACATTGAGGGCAAATATTGACTTGTTATCTCCTATTGGCAGGCTATTAGCACATGAGATGTGGACATGTCCTTGCTGTGAGGTGGCAGCTGTGTTAATTGGCTTCTTTGATTATGAGGTAATACTTTCTGTGTGACCAAATTAGCAAGCAGAGATATGCCGAGGGCGGCCCAAGTTTGTTTGGGATTTGACTTGTCATTTCTTTCCGTGCCATCTTGAAATGAATGCAAATTGCTCAGTTGATTTTAATGCTTCTCTTCAATTAAAGTAGACTCCTTAAATACTTTGAGATTTTAGATTTCCTTTTTTTCTTTATTCCCACTATCTGATTCCATGATTCCCGCTCTGTCCTAAGAGAGTGCCAGCCACTTCTTGCTAGGATGTGTGTATGTAATGATACCTTTTTTTTTCTTTTCTGAAGTGCTCCAAGCACCTTGTATTTTCTGCCAGGCTCTCCCTGTGCCTCAATGCAGAAAACTTGGCAAGGTTAATGAGCTATTCCAAGCAGAGACACTGGAAGCTGTGAATGAGGACGGAAAGCAATAAACATTAACAGGGATTCATTAAAACTTGGCTTTCGAGTGAGTGCTCTGAACTTTTCTTTGTCCAAATAAAAGTACTATCTCTCAGGAAAGTTGATGTCCCTTGTCGGACATTCGGATCTTATGACTCAATTCTCTATGCAGGCCACACATTTCAGCACCTAGCCTGTAAGATAAATGGCAATATGTCTTCCATCGCTCTTCCTAACCTGTATATTTTGTATTTTATGAGCCATCAGGGTTTTAAAATCAATCTTATGTCTCAAATTGGGAAAACCACCATTACGGAGGGTAATTATTAAATTAAAAGGGGCTTCATACGGCTGCTGCAGAATGCCCTCCTCCCCTGTTACTGAGTCGCAGGCAGTCCTCACACTGCTGCTCCTTCCTCTGCTATTCACCTTCTGAGCTGATGCAGGCAGCATTTGCAAGCCCCTGGGAGGCCACTTTTCCTGGCTCATCTTCGCTTTCTAGAGCACTCTGCTCACTTCATGCTCCTTTGTCCCTTCCAGCTGTTCTCACCTGGCTGGTCTTTCGCCATGGTTGCCACTCCACACTGCCCAGCTGAACAGTGGAGCCTGGGAATGACTCTGGGTGGCTTGTTTCTTTTGCCTTTGAGGTTCGGTTGCTTAGAAGTTTAGGCCTTCCTGGAATTGATCTCAGTCTACACTACCACCCCAGATGGACATGAGATCTTGTTAGCAACACTGTTGATTGATGTTCAAAAGAAGTCACTTAAATGCCACTGTCCTCCTCCCACCACAAGGCTCACTGCTCCTGACTTCCTGCTAGATGGAAGTTTGGAAGGTGATGCTCAGGTGGATGACCCCTTTCCCCATTGAAGTGTGGGGACCTTCTGCCGTGCTCTCCAGCTGTAGACCCTAACTCTCCCAGCACTTCTGGGTCAGCTTCCCTGCCTACTTCCTCCAGGCTCTCCCTGCTGATCACATGCCTGCACTTGACGAGAGCCAGTCAGCATCCTGAACCAACACCGCCTTGGCTGGCTGGGAATTCCTGTAGGTGTGCTGGGAAAGGATGGGGCTGTCAAGAGGCCATTCACACATTCACAATGTGAATTCTGTCTTGTTCTTGGTAAAGGTTTTGATGAAACTTTCATAGAAAAATATAAAAGAGAAGGGAAGCTGACGCATCCAGAGCTGGAATCAATATTAGGATTCTATGGAGGGAATTGTGGCCCCCAAATTCATATGTTGAAGGCTTAACCGCAGTGTGATGGTCTTTGGAGATGGGGTGGTTGGGAGGAGACTAGGTCGTGAATGTGGAGCCTCAGTGGAGAGGCTGGTGTCTTTGTAGAAAGATCTCTCTCCACCATGTGCAGATCAGCCTCCAGAATTGTGGGAAATAAATTTCTTTTGTTTAAACCAGTGGATCTATGCTACATTATTATATTAATCTAAACTAACCTGTATGGATTCCAGCAAGTTCCCCGTCCCCTCAACATACCAGCAACAGTGACAGCTTCAAAGATGACTTCTGTTAGAATGAAATTATGGCATTTGCTGGCAAATGGAAGGAACTAGAGACTATTATGCTAAGTGAAATAAGCCAATCCCTCAAAAACAAAGACCAAATGTGCTCTCTGATATGTGAATGCTAACACACAGTAAGAGGTGCGGGGAGAAGAGAAGTTCATTGGATTAGTCAAAGGGGAGTGAAAGGAAGGGAGGAAGGATGGGAATAGGAAAGACAGTGGAATGAATCACACATAACTTTCCCATGTTCATATATGAATACATGACCAGTGAGCCCCCACATCATGCACAAGCACAGAATGGGATACTAATTAGAATAAGTTATATTCCATATATGTATAATATGTCAAAATACACTGTCCTGTCATGTATATTTAAAACAACAACAACAATAATAAAAGATGATTTCTGTTGACCTACCTGACCTTAATCTGAATTTTATCAGTTCAACACATCCCTCAATCTCATGGCGACCTTTGGGAATTAGCACTTCCCAAGATTAGAAATCCTGATGGGGCTGACTTGAGAAGGACACCGTTGCATGTGCCGTTGGTGCTCCTGGGATCTCTTCCTGCAGTCCGTAAACTTAACTAGATCCTAAGTGAAAAGAGTAGCAGTTGCCACTGGACACCTCCTTTGAGACTAAAGAGGAGCTCCAGAGTTCATCTTTCCACTTCAAATCACCACCATGGTGAGCTCAGTCATCACCATTATTGTCTTCCTGCCAATGCCAGTGGGGAACAGGAGAGGGACATGGGTGTCTGTGGAGGGCAATGTTTACGTAGACAGCCTCTCCTTTCTTTCAATGGAGCAGATGGTGTTTCCTTTCCCCAAAATTATCAAAGGAAGAACCTGAGTCCCAGTGAGAGAGGGAGCAGGGGAAATAGGTATGGGAGAAGTTCATGCAGACAACTCCTGAGCTGGGCTCAGTCATAGGGTGCTTGGGCTTACCCACAGGATCCTGCAGCCCAGGGAGAAGCAGCTCTGTCCTGACCGCAGGCACCCTGCCAGCATCTGATTGGACAAAGAAACAATCTACCTAACCACAGGGTGGCCACATTCTTGAGCCAGCTCCAAGTAGTTTCTCAAGCAGGTACACTAGAAATTTCCTGACTGAACTTTACCTTTCCACTCATTAAGATTGATTATCAGATTTATTGACACACCCCATTCACTGCATAGTTAGTTGCTAATGAAATTGAGCAGGGTTCCACAAAAGAACCTCCCAATTCCAGAGAACTTCATCCGTCTTTGACTCCTGCTATTAGTATGAACTCCCTTAAGCAATACTGAACCACAACCCATCATTCAAGGGCAGCTCAGCCCTTGGGTATCCTGCACTCCTCTGGACTGCATCTGAAGCTTTTGCAGTATGTCTCCTCCTTGCTATGGAATTTGAATGTGTCCTGAAATTTCTTTCTGTGATGACCATAAAGAGCCTGGAGGCCTTGAGTAGAGGTCTCCTCTGCCCCAAAGAGACCCCCCAGTCCCCTGACTGGTGACAGCAGGAATGTCTGAAGGTGATATACCGCCTCTTCCCTCCATTAACCCAGAGCTAGAGACTGTCTCTCTTAAGACCAAGTCAGGCCCTTGCCCTGTTGGGAGACTCGTATTCCCAAGTGCACAGAAAGACCAGAGCAGAAAACTGATGGAAACAGGAGAGGGGACTCATAGAAGGAGCCAGCACCCCAAGACACATGATTTCTCCTTTTCAAGTGCACTTGACAGGATGTGGTAGGAGATGGGTGAGCCTGGTCTGTAATGGCGTCACCTCCAAAAAGTGAGTGAAAGGCTCTGATTGGTTCTCTTGAGGTGGGAATTAAGGAAGGGGTGAGAGAAATCACAGGAAACTGATCTCCCATTTCAAAAAAATGTCCTGCAGGACTCCCTGCAGAAACCATGTCTGAGCTCACACCATGCCAGGTGCCCCACAGACTTCCCTGACCGTGAACGTAAGAGAGGTAGACAGAGACCCACTTCTCTGCCTGGGAAGGGAAGGCCAGAGGTTAGAAATACGCATTCGTTGCTTCCCTCCATTCTACCCCACTCCCAGTGGGAAGGGCTGGAAGTGTTGAGGGCACAGCTACTCCCACCCCACCCTGCAGCTCCTGCAGATTTTATTCTACCTGCTTGAGGGAAAAGGAGGGAGAAATGCTACAGATCAAATACAAGAAAAACCAACAGAAGAAAAAGATCCAAGTGTTAAATACTAAAATAAAACTATGCAAATCACAAACTGGCCAAAGTCTGTATGCTCACCCAGCGGCCCTAAGGAACACACATCTTTTGGGGGAAGAGAGGCTCAATGTGGCACAGAAGGGACCCTTCACCAGAAGAGTGAAGCCGCCTTCGTGTTAATGCTGCAGTTTACATTTTTATACAACTGAACCTTGACCTGGTTCCTTTGGGGTATGATACAGACAGCGTATGTCAACCGATCCCACTTCTGCAGTGAGCTGTCAGTTCTTCGTGATTTATGTGCACGCTGGAACACGCAGTGCCAGCCATCTCAGCACACATATTGGATTGGTCACGGTTTAAAAATATGTCCAAAATGATTCTACTTATACAAAAACGAAAGTGACAGAGGCAAAGTCAGGGGTCAGGATAGCACCAAGTAGCACTTGAAATCTTGAAAGAATAAACACAGAGCTAATTATGTCAGTGTAGATATCGGAACAGGAAAGGAGAGGCAGCGAGTGAGCTTCAGAGCTGAGGCTGTGCGGGAAGGAATGCAGGGTGGAGTCAGCACCTGGGTGTAGCCTTGAGCCCCTGTCGGGTGGCCCTGTGCCCAGCAAATGAGGCGCCTGCTCTGCTGTCTTCACCCACAAGCTCATCCAGGCCCCATTCTGAAGGATTAAGTATTTGAATATCCCTCACTGAGTATTTATGGATTGGCTAAGTATATATATTAGTTATTTATCAGTGGTTGTATAATGCCCATAAAGACACACTGCGGTCAATAGAGACCACAAACTAGGCAGTTAGAAAGAGGACTAATTAGCATTGGTGCTAAGTGAATAATTGCAATTTAGTACCAAAATTATTATAGATTTAACTCCCTTATAATATAGACTAAATTCTGTGCTGAAAGGAAAAGGGGATTCATCTCCAACTTTTATGTACATGTTTTCATTTGTAACTGATTTTCCATGAGCAATTGTGTAATTTTTTATAAGCAAAGAAAGTCAGCAATATAAATATCATGTTTATATTTATTAGTCTAATTAGTGCATTTCCAAGATTCATTTAATATTCAACATTAAAAATCCCATGATCCTCTAAGGAAGAAATATCAACACCTATCATGAAATTAAACAGAGCTCACAGAATTACCTAGTTTTTATTTCTTTTCTTTAATATGCACAATGCGTATTGGAAATTAATGGATTTGAGTAGAAGTGGCTTTCGAGCCCACGTCTTGTGACTTAAGAAGCAACCATGGCCGCTTTCATGGAGAAGGGCTGAACTTCCTGCTTTCATAGCTCATCCTGATGGAGTGCAGAGGCTCCTTAAAGCCTTTCTTTCCTTCCCCGCGTCTACATGCAAGGGGCACGCCTGCCATTTGCCTGGAGTGTATTATTCGCTGTCCTCCCTGGGCCTGAATGGAAGGTCACGTTGACCTGCTGCACATTTTTACTTTAGAACCGCTTTTAACAATGAGCCACTGGTGTACTTGTTTCTGGACTGACTTGAGTTTCTGGCACAATATGAAAAGCATTTGGAAAGTGTAAGTAAAAGCCTTCCGTTTCAGAAGAAATAATGGCCCCATTTGCCATGGAAACCAGAGGACTTTATGAAAATGCACTCAACTGTTTTCTGTAGTGAGCCTAAAATTATTCTAAAAATAAGTTGTATTCCTGGCATCTGCTAGCCCGTGCCTAGAGCCCGCATCTCACAGACTTTCCTTTTAGAGAAAAAATGCCAAGCCATTTGAATGTATCATTTTCCCATCGTACAAAAGGTACAAGGAAATGTATGTGTTACACATAGTAGGGTCTCAATAGTGAGTTTTAAATTAAATTAAATATCTTTTGAAAAGCAGCACATCATAATTTGAACACTGACTCTGAACACAGAACATAGTTAAGAAGACCAAAACAGGGATTTTTTTTCTTCAGAATTGAAATGATACTATTTAATGTTGTATCTTTCTACAGAAAAAAATTTTATTTGTGGCAGGGAAAACAAGAATAATATGTAAAATGATTGCAAAAATTTTAGCCCACATATGTGAACGAACGAGGAACGAGAGTGTCCCCCAGAAGTTCCTGGTTATGGATCCCGACCCAAATACTTCAGCGGTTCACATGGACACACAAGAACCAAGGGCATGATGCCAACGCCACAGCTGTGCAAACACAGGGACACTGCAAAAGGACCCATTCCTTAATTAGAATGTGAAGAGGCTCCTCCAAGGAGGCAGAATGCTATTCGCTACCTGGAAGGCCACACTGCCAGGCTGAAGGTGGGAAAGGACAGAGAAAGCACCCATCCCTAAAAAGGAAGCGGCAGGAAGCAGGATAAAGTCCAGGCAGCAAGATTCATGTTCACATGCACATGTGCAGGTCCTCACCAGCTCAAGAACAGAGGCGGAGAGTAATAGGCACTCCTGATAGATTAGGCCACCAATCATCAGAAATGTTCATTAATTCCGTTTCCATTCAATAAACATGCACCAGTGCCTCTATGTTCATGGCACTGCCTTAGCTATTGGGCAAAAAGCAATAACTGATCCCAACTCTAAATATTTATTACTCCATGGGGGCAAAAGTATCTAAGAGCTCCTCAGATATCATTACAAGAAGGAGAGAAAATTGCTTCCTTAAATGCCACTTGGAGATGTGACCGCAGAGTATTAAGGAGGAGATAGTTGTAGAAAATTTGGTTCTTTAACTTCATTACCCATAACTCAGAGGACGATAATATATAGTTTACTGTCCATGCTAAGATACTTGAGAATGGAGCAGTCTGCCTAACACCTGCCCTGGGCCGCAGGTGTGAGCTGGGACTCCTTGGAAGATCAGTGTGCATTGATAGCTCGCTCTCTATGTATGTGATTATATTTTGTAAACCAGACAGTTTCTTTTCTGCATAATTGCCCATCACTTTATTGGCAGGGATTCCATTTTACAGTGTGATTGGCGGTGAATATTATTAGGTAGCATGCAGTCAGGAGGTTGGTGGGTAGGCTTACCCTCTCTGGATGCCAACAGCAGAGGTGTAGCCGGGTAGTGAGCACCAGCACGACACTGTATGCGCCACCATTCAAGAAGAGTTAGGTAACGCATTGCGGATCTGATTATCATATGTGCAAAAAACCTGATGAAGGGACAACTAATGAATCCCTGGGCTACATGATGCTCTTAATGAGCTCAAAGTACAGGACAAGTTTTTTTTTTTTTCAAACTGATTCATTATGATGAGATACATATATATATATAAATATATATATATATACATATATATATAATTTAAATAAAACCAAATCTGCATAAATATGAAAAGAAAGAAATATGGCTCAGCTACAGTGTTTGTCAAAGAACAAATACATCTTAGCTATTAATTCTAGCTCTGTGGTGTAGTACAAAACGTTGGCAGATATTTTATATATGAGATTCACGCCTTAGCTAGATAATTGGGCAATGAAATTCCTTCCAATGCTGATATCCTATATTGTGAGAGCGCACACTATACCTTAGTCATTTCTGTCCCAAGCTATAGATGGCACCTAAAATGTGTTTGTGGTATGAATCAACAGATGTGCTGTGAACTACGAGAGCTTAGAGGACGGAGTGAACGGGTTTTGCAGAGCTGACCTCTTCTTCCACTAATGCCCCAGCTCTCACCTTCTCTGGGCTACCCAGTCCCACATTTCCCCTGGTCATTCTCATTTCTTTCTTTATAAACACAGCCTCCAGAACCAAGCAGAATTATCATTTTGGAAAGACAGTTCTTGTAAGTCAGTCATAAAATCTTTATTCCACTTTATCAGGATGCACTATGTACTTGAGCATTATCAAGCCCATCCATAAGATAACCAGCAGCCTCACCTCACAGCAAGTGAATAAACTGGTTTGAGTGTGGTTTTCTTGAAATTTCTTGTTCCCCACACCCATATTTGCTTTGCTTCTCCTGGAGACAGAATGTAGCTAGCAACACAGGCTGAGTGTCTTGCTGCCCCGCACACAGCCAGGACGAGACACAGCACGCTTGTGCCATCTGGCCCTTCCCGTCCCCTCATGGGGTTCAGAGTAACTGTTTTATCTGCCTTTGCCCATCTTAAATCCTCTTTCAATTAGCCAATATGCTGAAGAAAACGCAGATGACTGGAGCTTGAATTACCTTCCTCCCTAGTTATCCTGCTCAAATCCACAGGATAATTACCCATCGGTCATTGCATTCCACGCTACGCCCAGCTGGCCCTGGCTTAAGAGCAATCGTCTTCTCTTCTGTGATAGTTATTTAAAGACATAGGATCAGCAGCTTATTTGTCAAAATGGTTTAAAATTCTCTTCTACAAGTGTCCATCTATGAAAGCTAGAAGTCATATTTCATATGAATTGGTGATCCCAAGATTCTAGAGATAGAACTCATCATATCTGTTCCTAATGTATGAGTTTGAAATTTCCCAGGCTGACAGTTCTGCAGAGTGAACTTCCGTCAAGTAGATTTATTTTCCCCAAGATTTTCGCTATTTAATGGGCATAACTTATTTAAAAATGCTCAAATATTTTTAGGTAGATATTGTTTTGAAGCAACCATCCTCTGTGTCCTCATTACATACATGACCTTTATCTGAAAAGCTACATATTTTAATAACAATTTGGATCTCTTCAAACTTAATTATAGTGTGTGTGCGTGTGTGTGCGTGTGCACGTGCGTGCATGTGCTATTCCGATGACTGAATGTTGGGATCATCTTTCAATACAGTTCTGCTAGAGAACATCACTCGTTTGACTGCAACATAGTTTGACAACAGGAGAGGGCAGCTTAGGAAGCTGAGCTCTGACAGATCCTCCTCTTACTGATGAAGAGGGATTTATCGCATCGTTTCCTGGAATAACATATTTGGATCTTAACTATGACAAACTAATTAATATGCTTACTTCCAAAACAAGTAACTTTTTACTTTGTCCAGAAGCAAATAAGTTCTTGTGGGTATGAATGGCCTGTTAATAAGGGAAATTTAGCTGATGTTGATTTGTTCCAAGTATACATTGGTCTTTGGAACTGGAAAATGCATGCTGACACTTCTTTTGCATCCATATGGCCAATATCATGAAGTTAGAAATATTTACATTTGTAATTTTTGAAAAGTAGTACTCTTTTAAGAATTTATATAGATACAGACATTTTATTGGATTGAACATTAAATGTAAGTCTACAGTGGCTAAGTGAGTACCAGATGGGGATGGGATAGAAGAAATTCAAGCACAACACACAGTAGGTGCTTGACAATTGAAAAAAAATGTTTTATGTATTCGAATTGACTATTATTTTATGATACATCTTCTTTTATTCCATTCTTCCTTGAAAGATACAATGAGCGTAACCAAGTATAATACTAGAATAACATTTGCCTTTAACAGAAACACTTATGTAACCCAATTAAACAACAGTCAACTAAGCTGCACATTATAAGCATTTAGATTTAAATACATATAAGGTTTAAAACTAAGATCCTAGCACTATTTCCTTTGAAGACTAGAGAATTTTAGATACTTTGAAACACAGTATTAGATGGATAGGCAGCTCTGTGACTTTGTTTAATTTCTCTATGCCTCATTTTCTCATCTTAATATAAAGCAAATGATAGACCCGACACACGAGGGTTTTGGGGGATTTAACTAGTTGATATCAGTTAATGTCTGGATACTGCAAAACAATCATGATTGCATACATGCTTCTATTACCAATGTTAATATTCAGTAAACTATGGACATTCCAAATGGTTTTTGTTACCACAATCTCTACTAGAGTAATGTTGTTATGACTATGAAAATAATACTAGAATCTTGCTGAAAATGTGATATTAAATGAGACATAAATTATGCAGGTATCAATCATCAATAATTTTTCACAACTGGAGAATGCAATGGCTAGGTGATTACACCTGGGTATCAAAATCTACATAAGAAACCTGATGGTCAGATTCTTAAGCTACTTTGCTGACTTGCTGTGTGGTCCATTTTTGATGGTAAGAGGGAGGTGAACTTGCACATATTAAGTGTTTAACCATAATATTACAATGGTAGGATGAACAGGAGGAGCTTCTCTCCTACTGAGAGTGATCAAGATGTTATTTTCTTTCATTTTTAATTTTTTTGATTTTGGTTTTGTTTACTTTTTTGTTTTGTATAGCTGCTTGGACTAACATTTGCTTCCCTATTGTCTAATGCTATCTCACAGGGTCATTGTTTAAGACTAGAAAGTGAAGGGGATTCAATGACATGAGGTGGTTAAAATGTACAGGGAGTAATGTTAGTTTTGTCCACAATTCTAAGACAATAACCCATATGAGAACCCAGAACAAACTCCATTCTACTTTGAAGATGATACATTCAATGAATATTTATCAATGTGAATAGTGACACTTACCAGATCTATTATGGGTTCATGACCTTGTTTTAGATGGTAAAAGTTTGTGGATACTGTTTTGTTTTTTGTTTTTTGTTTTTCTTTTCCCTAGATAAGTAGAGGGAAAAGTCTCTGGAATTTTTAAAAGTGAAGATTAAAAACAAAAAATAAGCAACTTGCAAAATGCAATCATCAAAGATTTGGCAGCTAGTCTGGCCTCCTTTCTGAATTAGCAAAGCCAGGCTTGCCGCAGAGCGTTCCAGTGAATGCTTGCTTGTTATAGAGACATTGTTGAAAGAGTTGCCAAAATCTCCTGGGTGCTAAGCTGCAGGCAGAACAGTGAAGCAGTTAAACGAGAGAAAGAGAAAAATAAAAATAAAAACACCAACATCCTGCCTCACTAACTTACGACTAGGTGAGCTGTTCCCTGAAGGGCGGCTGAGCCAGAGGAAGGCAGTCAGGAGAAGGCCAGGCACTGGCTTGCAGAGTGTGTGTCCTCACAGAACTGGAAGAGAAAAGCCAAGAAGCCTCCTGTCAAGTAGCCTTTAACATCTGTGCTGGTCAGTGACTTTTCTCCTTATTTTGGCCATGGGTTTAGAACACACGTAGGGACATTTCAGTGAGTGCTTTGCATGCACAAAACAGGAGAATAATAGAAGTTCTCTCCGCAGTGGAACTGTTCTTGGAGTGCTGGGTATAGTTGTCGTGTGATTCCTGATCCCAAGTCAGGGTGCCCACAAGTCAGGAATGTAAGGGGAATGGTGTTTGTAAACTTAGTAGTTTAGTGCTTCAGGTTGACTTCGGTGCCCAAAGGCCTGAAGCTTTGTTTCAGTCCCAAACTACTGATGTTTGCCAGGTTTGAAGGTTGACAACCTGGTTCAGAGAAAGGAGAGGTGAAATCATTTCGGAGAGGGTGAACGCTGCCTTCACCCTGGAAGGCGAAGGGTCCCATGGAAAACGGTTCCTCAGAAAGCTGCTAAGGCCCTCATCCCTGAATGCCTTCCCTACCCTTGGTAATGGGCATTTTTACCTAGGAAAACTGGCTATGAGAAAAACAATCTTCAAAAGTTTTATGAAGGCAGATAATGTCCATATTAGACAGAAAATAATTTGGGAGAAATATTTTCTATCTTATATAGCAAAATAATTAAGCTGTTGAACTCCTTCAACCTCACTTTAATTCAAACGATATGAACCCTAAACTATTCTAATTAAAGCCTATCATTAACTTTGAAACCTCAACTTGGCATAAAAAAATCTGGCATACAGTGATATTAAATATTTTTACCCAGTCATAAATTATCGAATTACTTCATGAGCTGTTTTTTCACAAGGAACAAGATGAGCTAACGCAATAGATTAAGCGATTTGTATGATTTTGGTAAGTACATATAATATGCAATTGCAAAGGGCAATTTGTGTCATTTATTTCTTTAATTGGAGAAGAAAGTAAAATGCTTCTACACTCTCGAGTTGTGGAGAGGATTCCAGATTGCCTGCGTTTGGCAGAGGAGGAGTCACGGGGAATGCAGCTGGAGGGGAAGATGCTCATGGTGTGGAAAGGCTGGAGGTGTGTGGAGAGATACACTGTCAGGCCCATCTCCCTCTGAACTTGAGGCCTTCCTGCGTACCTTCAGGCAGAACCAACTTAATTCTCTTGAACAGTTATCACCAGCATCTTTTCTCCTTTGAGAAACATAAATACAGCTAAACCATGATATGTACTGAGATGACATACAAGGTGGTTGAAGTCAGAAGAAATGCATACCTGAAAAATGGCTGCAATGGTATAAGCATGCCTAGTTTTGACCATAAGGACCATAAATATTATTCCTATTGGAGAAGGCAGACTCGTGCTTCAAGATGCCCTTAGTGACATGAGAATGGTTCTTGGGTCTGGGACGGTCTGGAATTATCATCTTGTGTGGGCATATCTTTCTTTGTTCTGGACTCATTGTATCTGCCTTGGATCTGCTTAAATGGCTGCATCCATGGTCCTCAGAAATATAGCTTGCTCTGTTTCACTTCCCAGAGGGAAGGTGGGGATTCTTCCACAGCAGCAAGAGGACTTGGCTATGGAAGAGGTCTTCTGAACACTGGGTCATGAGACATGGCAAGGGGTTGGGTTTCCTGCATATTCTCTCTCCTCTTTTGCTGTTGGTAAAGGCTGAACTGAGTGAACCTAGCTTGGGGTGGTCTATTCTGAGGGACCTGGAATCATGCACTGGGGTCCTCCTGGGGTGGCACTTATCTGCCAATTGACCTTGACTGTACTCATGTTATGCTGTATGTCATAACTCAGCCTGACCAACCAGTCATCAAAGAAATAATTAAAGTCAAGATCCAAATGATAGCCTTCAGTGCCAATGGTCTAGGAAGATTTGCTGAGGAAGTAGCTGGACATTGAGAATGGGCTGGATTTTAATAACTGGTGAAGGAACCAAAAGTCCATCCATTTAGGAATTTGGCAAGTGCAAATGTGCAGAGAGTGAAAATCAGAGTGTGTTCAGAGGCTGGAGCAAAAGTAGGTGTGAAATGGGGGATTTCTGGAGCGAGTCAGCACCTTTAAAGGTTGGGAGGGAAGAGCAGAACTGAGAAGGTGACCCGAAAGTTACCTTGAAGCTGATCCTATCAATCAGAATAGGACAACAGAGAAAGTGCATTGGAGAATCATCCACAGAAGTCCTGTTCCAGTTACTGTCTAAGAATTTCAAGTGCAGTGTGAGTTCAGAGTGAGAAAACCCCCCAGATGGATACTGGTGCACTCTAGTGATACTGGAAATATTTAACTACTGGTGCAGCACAAGCCCTGACTCTGCACAGCGGGGACCATCACAAGAATATCAGTTCTGCCATACCCCTGGGCAGGGCAGTGGGGATTTACTTAGGAATTTTGAGCACTGAATGATGTAATCAATGTGCTTCTTAGAAACAGGAAGGAAGGATGAAAGGGAGTAAGGCATGCAGTCTGGTTTGCATGCTTTCTGCAACCATGATATATTCAGGGACTCAATTAGGGTTGTAGCAGCTGGAATATAAATGAAGGAGAGACATGAATAGGCTTGGGAGATTCATTAGGATTAGGAGGATCGAGGGAGAGAAAGTTCTTTCTGAGGACTGGAGCCTATGTATAAGGAAAAGTTATGATACCTGTTGTGCTTTGGATCTTAAATGTCCTCAAGGGCCCATGTGTTAAAGTCTTAGTTCCCATTCTGTGGACTCTTAGGAGGTGATGCAACTTCATGAGTTGGACCCTAGCCAATGGTGGTTCATGCCTGTGATCCCTGTGACTCAGAAGGCTGAGGCAGGAGGATCACAAGTTCAAAGCAATTTAGTGAGACCCTGTCTCAAAATAAAAAATAAAAAGGCCTGGTTATGTGGCTCAGTGGTTAAGTGCCCATGGGTTCAATCCTTGGTACCAAAAAAATAAATAAATAAAAAAGAGGAGGCGCCTAGGGGAGGAAGTTAGGTTATGTGGAGGTGTACACTCGAACATTGTGAATATTGGGTCCCTGGGCCCTCCTGTTTCTCTGTTTCAATTCCTGGCCATGACATGAATGGGCTTCCACCATCAAGGAATTCCACCATGATGTGCTACCTAGCCACGGGCCCAAAAGCAGGGGCCAATTGCTCATGAACTGAAACCTCTAAAATTGTGAGCTAAAATAAAAGTTTTCTTTTATTCTGTTGATTTGTCAAAGGTGTTTATTTGCTATAGGCACAGAAAGCTAGCAGAATACCCTTAGAAGAAATAGCTTCCATGATATGGGATTGTTCAGATACATGAAAGAGTTATGTAAGGGTTAAGATGTATTTTTAGAGAGACCTGGATTTAAATCTTTGCTCAGTTTCTTTTAAACAGAGGATCCTTGCATATGTTATCAGAACCTCCTTTATGACTCAGTTTACTTTGTCTGGAAAACAGGATGTAGCCATATGCTTCTCATGATGTTACTGGGACTTTGTTAGGACTACCTGGAGAAGAAGAATCAATGAGAGCTATATATCTACATATCTGTATCTATTTATCTATCTATCAATCTGTCTATCATCTACTTCTTGTCTCTCTAGAGCGATAAGGAATTGGCTTATGCAATCATGGAGACTTACAATCCCATGAACTACAGGGTGAATCAGCTGCAGGGGAGCCAGGAGAGCTGACAGTGTAGTTCCATGCAAATGCTGGGACTGGAAACCCAGGAAGATGCAGCCCTAGTTGGAGACTGAAGGCAAAGCAACTCCCTGGAGAACTGCTGGTCAGTGTTCTCTTCTGAAGACTGAAAAAATTGGTCTGATGCCCTTGGCGAATTGTACCAGCTCAAGAAGAATCAAGTTGGTGTCTGCCTCAGCCTTCTCTTTCTTCTGCCTTTCTTTCATCTAGGCCCCCAGTTTACTGGACTATGCTACCCACATTTGGGATGCTGTTCTATATGCCAGTCATGTCTAGAAATACCCTCCTTGGCACATCCAGAAATCTCCTAATCTTAAGCACCTTTAATATAATCAAGTTGAGAATCCAGTTAACCCTCACAGTAGCTTCCAGAGAGAGAATTAGATTGCCCCATTCCCAGCATGCATAAGAGAAAGCCAACATTCTTCAAGATGATATGTGTCTGGATTTTCTGTCCCAGGAATGCGCTCATTGTTCCCTTGATTTTGATAGGTATCTGGAGAGCAGAAGAGTCTCATTCTGAGGCACCAACTTCTTAGACTGAGTAGCTGCTGGTTTCCTTAGCTCTCCGTCCTGCAGATGGCCATTGTAGGGCTGTCCAGCTTCTCATAATGTAAGCCAATCTAACAAATCCCTTGTACAATTGCACATGTATGTATCCTGTTGGCTCTCTTCCTCTAGAGAGCCCAGATTGATGCAGCTACTTTCCTGTGTTTACGCCAGGACAGTTGCTCTGGGTCGCTGGTCACATGAGCAAACTAAGCAAGCTCACACTGATGATGCCACCACCTCTGCAGCCTATGATATAAAACCCCTCTCGGAGTGAGGACAGGCACAGAACTGTGGGTACTGTGGGAAAGACACGTGTCACTGGTCCAGCTGGCCACCACGGGACAATGCACCATGAGGAAGAGGTGGTGTTGGTTGCTGTCAGTCTGTCACCACTGAAATCTTCATGAGGCAGTCACTGATCTCCCCAAAGCATTCCCAAATCACACGTTCCCCCATGTTGTCTCTGAGCACTTTCCTTGGCCTGTCTGCAACCTCCCCTACGGCCCTGGAACAACTGGACTGAGAACCAGGCACCATGAACTTCCACCATGTTCCTTCACATAGCATTCATTCCTTTAGTAAGGACACAGCCGTCACTGATCAGGACTCCAGCATAACTTTTTCTTAAATTATTGCAATCTAGTAAATGAAATAATATCAGAAAATTTCCTAAACCAGAAGAATGAGATGGAAATTCAACTACAAGAGGCATACAGAACACCAAATGCACAACATTACAGCAGATCCACACCCAAACACATTATAATGAAAATGCCTAACATACAAAATAAAGAAAGGATTTAAAGACTGTGAGAGAAAAGAATCAGATTATATATGGGGGGAAACCAACACGGATATCAGCAGATTTCTCAGCCCAGATCCTAAAAGCTAGAAGGGCCTGGAACGATATATTTCAAGCACTGAAAGACCATGATTGACAACCAAGAATCTTATATCCAGCAAAACTAACCTTCAGAGTTGAAGACGAAATAAAATCCTTCCATGACAAACAAAAGTTAAAAGAATTTACACATAAAAAATCTGCACTACAGAACATTCTCAGCAAGCTATTCCATGAGGAAGAAACAAAAAACAACAATGTAAGTCAGCAAAGGGAGGAACTACCCTAAAGGAAAAGCCAATCAAAGGAGAAACCAGGTCAAGTTAAAAACCAAAACTAAGCCAAAATGACTGGGAATACAAATCATATCTCAATAGTAACCCTGAATGTTAATGGCCTAAACTCATCAATCAAAAGGCATAGACTGGCAGATTGGATTAGAAAGAAAGACCCAACAATATGCTTCTTCAAGAGACGCATCTCATAGAAAAGGAGATCCACAGACTAAAGGTGAAAGGATAGGAAAAAACCTACCATGCACATGGACTCAGTAAAAAAACTGGGGTTTCCATCCTTGGATAAAGTGGTCTTCAAGCCAAGGTTAGTCAGAAGGGATAAAGAAGGTCAATTCGTACTGCTTAAGGGAACCATAAATCAGGAAGACAGAATGATCATAAATATTTATGTCCCAAACAACGGTGCATCCATGTACATCAAACAAATCCTTTTCAATTCCAGGAATTAAACAGACCACAACACAATAATTCTGTGTGAGTTTAACACACAGCTGTCACCACTAGATAGATCTTCCAAACAAAAACTAAACAAAGAAACCATAGAATTCAATAACACTATCAATAAGTTAGACATAACAGACATATATAGAATATACCATCCATCAATGAGTGAATACACTTTCCTCTCAGCAGCACATGTATTCTTCTCTGAAATAGACCATATGTTATGCCCCAAAGCAGACCTTAGTAAATGCAAAAAAATAGAGATACTACCTTTTTTTCTATCGGATCAGAATGGAATGAAATTAGAAATCTATGACAAAATAAAAAACAGAAACTACTCCAACACCTGAAGACTAAATATTATGCTATTGAATGAAGCATGGATATCAGAAAACATCAGGGAGGAGATAAAAAAAAATCTTAGAGGTAAATGAGAATGATGATACAACATATCAAAATCTCTGGGACATTATGAAAGCAGTACTAAGAGGAAAATTCATTGAATGGAGCACATTCAAGAAAAGAATAAAAAGTCAACCACTCAACTACTGAATATTACATCTCAAAGCCCTAGAAAAAGAACAGAATGACACCAAAAGTAGTAGATGACGGGAAATAATTAAAATCAGAGCTGAAATCAATGAAATTGAAACAAAAGAAACAATTCAAAATTTGACAAAACAAAAAGTTTGTTCTTTGAAAAAGTAAGCAAAATATATAAACCCTTAGCCACACTAACAAAGTGAAGAAGAGAGAAAACTCAAATTACTAAAATTTGTGATGAAAAAGGAATTATCATGACAGACACCACTGAAATACACAACATAATTAGAAGCTACTTTGAAAATCTATACTCCAACAAAATAGAAAATCCTGAAGACACTGACAAATTTCTAGGACATATGATCCTCCCAAACTGAACCAGGAGGACATACACAATTTAAACAGATCAATTTCAAGCAATGAAATACAAGAAGCCATCAAAAGCCTACTAACCAAAAAACGCCCAGGATGAGATGGATTCTCAGCTGAGTTCTACAAGACCTTCAAAGAAGAATTATACCAATACTCCTCAAAGCATTCCATTAAATAGAAAAGGGAGAACTCTTCCAAATTCATTCTATGAAGCTAGTATCACTCTAATACCAAAACCAGACAAAGACACATCTAAGAAAAAAAAAAACTTTAGACCAATATCTCTGATGAATATAGACACAAAAATCCTTAACAAAATTCTGGGAAATCACTTACAAAAACATATTAAGAGGATAGTGCACCACGATCAAGTGAGGTTTACCCCATCAGGAAATCAATAAATGTAACTCATTACATCAATAGACTTAAGGTGAAGAATCATATGATTATTTCAATAGATGCAGAGAAAGCATTTGACAAAATACAACACTTCTTCATTCTCGAAACACTAGAAAAAATAGGGAGGGTAGGAACATACCTCAACATTGCAAAGCTATCCATGCTAAGCTCATGGCCAGCATCATTCTTAATGGAGAAAAACTGAAAGCATTCCCTTTAAAAACTGAAACAAGACAGGAATGCCCACTGTCACCACTTCTATTCAACATCTTGCTTGAAATGCTAGTCAGAGCAATTAGATAGACCACAGAAAAGAAAGGAATACGAATAGGAAAAGAAGAACTCAAGCTGTCACTATTTGCTGATGACATGATTCTACATTCAGAGGATCAACAACACTCCACCAGGAAACTTCTAGACCTAATTAATGAATTCAGCAAAATAGCAGGATATAAAATAAACACACATAAATCTAATGCATTTGTATACATAAACCATGAATCATCTGAAAGAGAAATGAGGAAAACAACTCCTTTCACAATAGCCTCAAAAAAGTAAAATACTTGGGAATCAGTCTAACAAAAGAGGTGAAAGACCTCTACAATGAAAACTACACAACATTAAAGAAAGAAATTGAGGAAGAGCTTAGAAGATGGAAAGATCTCCCCTGTTCTTGGATAGGCAGAATTAATATAATCAAAATGGCCATACTTCCAAAGGTGCTATCAGATTTAATGCAATTCCAATTAAAACCTCAATGACATTCCTCATAGAAACAGAGAAAGTAATCATGAAATTCATCTGGAAGAACAAAAGACCCAGAATAGCCAAAGCAATCCTGGGCAGGAAGAATGATGCAGGAGGTATCACAATACGAGACCTTAAATTCTACTGTAGAGCTATAGGAACAAAAGCAGCATGGTACTGGCACCAAAATAGACAGGTAGACCAATGGTACACAATAGAAGACACAGAGACAAACACACATAAGTACAGGTATCTCATACTAGACAAAGGTGCCAAAAACATGCAATGGACAAAAAGATAGCCTCTTCAACAAATGGTGCTGGCAGAACTGGAAATCCATATGCAGTAAAATGAAATTAAGCCCCTATCTCTCACCCTGTACGAAACTCAACTCAAAATGGATCAAGGCTCTAGGAATTAGACCTGAGACCCTTCACCAAATAGAAGAGAAAGTAGGCCTGAATCTTCTTCATGTTGGCTTAGGACCAGACTTTCTTAACATTACTGCCAGAGCATAAGAAATAAAGAAAGAATCAATAAATGGGATGGATTCAAAATAAAAAGCTTTTTCTCCACAAAGGAAACAATCAATAATGTGAAAAGAGAACCCACAGAGTGGGAGAAAATCCTTTCCACACACACTTCAGACAGAGTACTGATCTCCAAAATTCATAAAGAACTTAAAAACCTTCGCACCAAAAATACAAAGAATCCAATCAATAAATTGGATAAGGAACTGGGCAGACACTTCACAGAAGATCTACAGTTGATCAACAAATATATAAAAAGTGCTCATCATCTCTAGCAATTAGAGAAATGCAAATTAAAACTAAGATTTCATCTAACTCCAATTAGAATGGATGAATAGCAATGCACAGGAAGAAAACGTCCACTGCTTTGGTGGACTGAAAGGGTCATGGAGACCTATATGCAGGGACATTCTTTCCCCCAACAAAGTTCAAGAATTTCGGGAATGGGTCTGTTCTCATCTGCAGCTGGTAGCCCTTGTTCAGTCAGTACCTAAACCATCAGAGGTGCACGTGTGCCTCTCTCTCTCTCTCTCTTACCTTGATGGAGCCCCTGGGGAAGATTTTCCCCACCCGAGCCTTCTGAGGTTGTGGGTCTCCACTTGGTTTGATCTGGATGCAGTTGTTCAGAGGCGGGAATGAGGGAATCAGACCCGACAGTGAGGGGGGTTCAAGGGCCCTGCTCCCTATGGAAGCCCGTTCCCTACCATGGCTGCCTCCTCTGCCGCCTCCGTGGAATCTCAGAGAATTCCTCCCTCTGAGGCTCCCAGCAGGCTGAACTCTCCTTGCAGGTCACAGAAGCAGGCAGTTCGGAGAGAAGCTGCTCCAGAGTGGGACACGCTTTGCAGGCACAACCAATGCTATCCCTGACAACTTGGATCTGGGCAGAGATTCATAAGCACAATATGAGCTACTTCAGTCACTATCTGATAAGTATAAAACAAAAGAAATGAAAAGCAAATGGACATGATCCTAGAAGAAACTTAAAACCAATATGCAAAGAGGCCTAGAGGAAATTTTTGTGGTTATCCACAACACTCAGTTCAGGACACTCAATTTCCAGACTTCCCCCACGAGCATCAGGAACATACATAATAATGAACTCAACCGTTGGTAATAAAATGTTCCAAGTCCATCCTCTCCCACTTTATGGAGGCAATGACCTTTGTCAAAGTGAGGAGACTTTCGGCAGTGTGCCCCCACTCACCCCTCTGACTCACAAATAAGGACAACTGCCCGGAGTTTAAAATGTTCTGCGTCTGAAGTGTGCTCCCCCCTGCATGGTCACAGTGTCTGATTTCTTAGTAATGTATGGAAACCACTTCATTCTGCACGGTTGGAAGCTGCTGTTGTACATTTGGAAATGCGTCACATGTCGAGAACCCTGTGAATAACAAACATCAGTGACTGGCCAACTTGTGCCCTAAACTCTGAGCAAACCCCTGAGCAGGGGGACCCAGTTCTCCACAGCAGAGTTAAGTCCCCGGGAACCATTTGGGAGCCAGTCTGCAGCTCTGAAATAGACCCAACCCCATTTATCTCCAGGACTTTCCTCTTATCTCGAGGGTCTTCTCTAGGAAAATTGGCAGGTGGCAAATAACAGTGCTGGACATTCAAAGCAGAGACTGCTCTTCATCTGGACTCAGAAGCAAGGCGACATCTACCGCAGTGTGACTACCTTGTGGTCCTTTGGAGGGTTCCATATTCAACAGGAAAAACAGTTGGGAGACATCCCAACCTGAAGGTAGTCTTCTCTTGATCAAAGTGGAAATAAGTCACTCCAGGGCAATGCTGAAGGGTTGAACACAGCTCAAAACTCTGGAGAATTGCCATCCAAACACCCTATGCTGCAGGTGAGAAAATTGAAGTCCCCGATGTTAAATGACTTGTCAAAGTACAGCTTGCTGGCCCAACATGACTGCAGACCCAATCTCCCATGCTTGGTTGTCTTCCTTACCACTGAGGGAACTCATCACAGGGAGGCAATGGAGAGCCCATGTCTAGGCCAGGCTGCGCTGGAGGAGGTTCACTCCAAAGAGAAACCCCTGCTCCTGGACAGAGTTGGAAGAGCAATTTGCTTTGGGGTGTGTGTGTGTGTGTGTGTGTATGTGTGTGTGTGAGAGAGAGAGAGAGAAAGAGAGAGAGAGAGAGACATTCTTGGTAAGATCTAATTTATATCCATGCACCCACCAATTCTAAGTGTACAATTCAATACCTTGTAAGATATTCACTAATGGTGTGGAACCAGCACCCCAATCAATTTTAGAGAATTTTTATCACCCCCAAAATAAATCCTAAGTGCGATACCCATTATTCCCACTCTCCTCTTCCTCTGCTGACCTGGAGGACACTAACCTATTTTCCCTCTATGCAGAACAATCTTTTGGACTTTTCATGAAACGTAAGTATGTAACATGTGCTGTTTCATGGCTGCCTTCTTTCATGGGTCATGCTTTTGAGGATCAGTTAGGATGCTGTGGCTGCACTTCTTTTCTCCTTAATGCCAAATAATGTTCCATTGTATGACGGGGGCTTGTTTGGTTTTTCCTTTCTTAGGTTGCTGGAGTTTTCTCTTTTCATGTGGCTACTCTGAACAATGCCATTTGGCAACTCCTGTACGAGTTGTCCTGGGGACTTCACTTTCCATGGCTTTGTGTGCACAGCAGTCCTTGCTCCTCTGCAATTTTGCTTTCCACGGTTTCAGTTACCTGCTGTCAACAGCAGCCCAGGAATATAATACAAATGGAAAATGTCAGAAATAAAAACAGTTTCTAAATTGCAATTACTTTCATTTCAGTATATGGTTAAAATTACTGCTAAAATTAAAATTTTATCATCAGCTCTTGTTGATAAACTCTTAACAGTGCTCAGTTTATAAACCAAGTTTTATCATGTGCATGTTTGTATAAGGGAAACAGTGCACAGTGCTCAGTACTCTATGAAGTTGCAGGTTTCGTCAAATATGCTGAAATGCACCCTGTGAAAATGGGAGACCACTGCACAGACTGAAAGCGAAACTGCTGTCTCTAGCAACCATGCTTGAGCTTTTGAATAGCTGCTAGATTGCTCTTCGAAAGAAATGCATCATTTATGTCACCACCAGCAATGTATGAGTTTTGTTTCTCCATATCATTTCACTTTCTGGATGAGTCAGTTGACCAAAAAAATAAATAAGTAAATAAATAAAATTAACTTTTGTGAAGTCAGTTTATCTGTTCATTATTTCACCTTGAAGTTGTACTTGCTTCTGTTCTCCAACTGAAGGTAATGAAGATTATTTCATATTTTCTTTACAATTTTATATGATGTTTTACTTTCCCACTGAGAAATGTATGGCTGGGTGTGGTGGCACAGGCTTGTAAATCCCAGAGTCTCAGGAGGCTGAGGCAGGAGGATAACAAGTCTGAGGTCAGCCTGGACAACTTAGCAAGACCCTGTCTCAAAACTTAAAAAATCTATATAAAAGTGCTGGGGAGGGATCTCAGTGGTGAAGAGTTCCTGGGTTCAATCCTCAGTACCCAGCTCCCCATAAATAAATGTGTGAAAGTTCCATTGGTTCTATATCCTCTTGGCTTTTGCATGTTCAATGTTGTTCTATTTAATTTCAGCCTTTCTAGTGGGTGAGAAGTAATATTTCACTCTGGAGCTGATGCAAATTTTCCTGATAACTTCCGAAGTTGAATGCTTTTTAGAAATATATCCTCTTTTTTGAAGTACCATTCACATCTTTTTGTTTACCTTTTATTAAGTTCTTTGAATTTTGTTATTAGTTTACTAGAGTTCTTTATATATCTGCTGCAAATGTATAGTCAAATTTATGTATATACCTATATATTAGAAGTATTTTATGCCTCTTTGAGATTTGCCCTTAAATCTTTAAAATTTCTTGTATCAACAAACAGATGTTGTCTTTACTTTAATGAAATCCAATATAACAAAGCAGTTTTGTTTAACACTTTTTGTGTCTTTCTAAACATTGCCCAGATCAAAATTATAAATATACATATGACAGCTTACTTCTTGACACTTTGTGCTTTGAACTTTCACATTTAAGTCAATGGTCTATTCAAGTCATTTTTGCCTTGATGCCAGGTATGGGTAGGAATCCTTTATTTGCATTCATTTATCAAGTTGTTCCAGGAACATGCATTTTCCTTGTTGAATACTTGTGGTACTTCTACTGAAAATCTGTTGAACATGCATTCATATATTTTCTTTTCTGTTACTACTGTTTTATTGATCTACTTTTGAGTTCACACAAAAATACTAGTGTAACTACTACAACATTACAGTAAGCCTTAAAAATCATCTTTTTAAAAAAAATCTTATCTTTTATAAAGAACAGTTGGCTTTTTGATGGCAATCTCACTGATTCCAGATATTCCTGTAAAATTGGTCTTTGTTATTCCTGAATGTTTAACTCATAAACATGCTATATTTCTCCATTCACATAGATTTTCTTCTTTTCTCAGCTGTAAGTTTCATCCTTCAAGGATTCTGATCTTTTCATCTAAATTGACACATTTATTGGCTTCAATTTCATATTCCTGTTTTGTGCTTTTGTTGACTGTGGGGTCTATAGTGGTTTCCCATTTGTGGTATGAACGTTGCTCGTGTTTCTTCTTCCTCTATCACTATTGAAAAGGATGTATTGATTTTTAAGAATGCTTTTACTGAGTCGACGGCATTCCAACCTCTTAATTTTCTCTATTTTTCCACTTTGCACTGTGAACAATTAAACTCACTAGAGAAGAAGGACAGATTAGAGCAGTCTGAGAACCAGGGTCAAGGGCAGGGACCTTTAGTCTGTGTCTAAAAGCAGAATCCTTTGCCCTCATTGGTCCTGCTGGAGAGAATCTAAGAATCTCATTATTGTCTACTTACCAATACCAAGGAGGTGGAATGTATATTAATAGAAATTAATTAATATCATGTATATTAATAGAAAACATTTCCTACCTTACCAGGTAGAGGGTATATTTCTTTGTACCACTGATGCAAAGGTTGGTTCTTTGACTCACTTTGGCCAAGAGAATATGTGCAGAAATTTGGCAGATTGTTTGAATGTCACAAATTGCCACATCTCTTTTCTCTGTCCCAAGATGAACAATTTCTCTGGTCAAAGTTACTCCAACTGACTCATCCTGAAGAGAAGGAAAGGTAGAGTGACCCTAGAGGACCACAGTGTTGAGCTGGAGAGATAGAAGCCCAAACAACCATCAATCAAACAAACAAGCAGCAACTGCCACTTTCTTTGCTATCAGCAGGGAATGGTTACCACAGTGTCCATGTGTCCCCATGAGTCACAGTCAGTTAATGCCTGTGAGTTCTGGGCTTACACCGAAATGAGGTGGTGGGTCCTCTCATGGTCTGCTGCACTTCAACTTTCAGAGCAGGATGGTGTGTTTCTGAGAGCTGTCCCTGGAGCTCCTGGCTCTCCACTTCCACTCCTGTCTTGACTTAGACGTTTGTGTTTATTCACCTGCTAAAGTTAAAAACTAGGTTTGGAAAGAACGTAGCTCCTCCAGAATGATTTAGCTTTGGGTTGAAACCAGGCCTAGAAAGTTAACCTGAGAAAGCTCTCTATGAGAAAGTTAGGAAGATGTGAAGAGAGTGAAAGAGTGGAGTGTGATATGGTATTCTCATGAATACAACTGGATTTTTGCAAAAACACTGGAATAAGAGAGGTAATATAAAATAAACGATTTTTCCAGGAAAGCAGCTTCCAGAGCACGTTTAATCTAAGGACAGTCAACTAGTGTCTATTCAACGAACCAACTAACCTCAACATTCATTGAATCAAAATAAAAATTCAGAATGTGGATTTTCCATTCTTTCTTTTTTAAGCAGGTACTATCCTGCTTGCTCTCTTTATTTCTCTCTCTCTCTCTTTTTTCTTCTTTCTTTCTTTCTTTCTTTCTCTCTCTCTCTCTCTCTCCCTCCCTCCCTTCCTTCCTTCCTTCCTTCCTTCCTTCCTTCCTTCCTTCCTTTAGGAATGTCCAGAAAGAATGAGGGGAACTTTCATTCATTGCCCTTCTAAATCCGATAAAGGCAAATGTACCCTTTTAAACAACACAGCCGTTTACCAACACAAAAGGTTGGTTTTGTACAGGGACCTTGTTCGGTGGGGCAATGGAGTCTGTAAACCAGGACCCTGCTCAGTCACTTGATCTTGCATACTTCTTTTACTTTTATCTGAATAAAAGCAAAACGAAATTTTTTAATCATTATTTTTTTTCCCCAAAATTTTCTCTTTTATTCTAAAATTAGCCAATAATTAAAAAAAATTATTGTTAATATATGTGTAATCAGTGTTAACATATTTGCTATTTACAGAAAAATACTAGTATATCTTTTAGATTTAAATTTACTTTTCAATTTTGTTCATAAATCCTGGAAGAATGAAATGCAGCATGGGGATTATATGACTCCTTTTGTTTTACTTAAAACACTTCACTTTAAAAAATCACTGGATTTGGAAGCATCGTTTTCTTGTCTTGACACTATTTAAATTAAAATTCTTATAATTTGATGAAAATATAAGCACTTATCTCTAAATTATCAATGACCCAATGTACTGTAAGCTTTAGATCATTTTTAAATCAGTGAGGCTTGTTTAAAAACTCATTTAAATCAAATATATCTGGGTATATTTCCTCCAAATTCTCCAAAACAATTCACCTTTGGATTGGGACCAACTCTTGAAATTAATCTGAAAAATCATTGCTTTGTTTAAAGGTCATGAACAAGAGAAAGGAGCAGAAGGAATGATGCTCTCAGGTACGCCATGGTTCCCGGCAAGCACCGCCACGGAGAAGTCCCCAGAACCTAAAGCAAACAGTGCGGAGAAGCACAGCCTGCCCCGCATCCCCGTGTGGAGCAGGCGTGACCCAGGAAGCACGGTGGCATGTGGCACGTGATGCCTTGGGACTGAAATTGACCTGGCCTGCCCATCGTCATTCCCCTGGCTAATGATGGCAGATCTGTTTCTAGCTATTTTTTGACATTTAACATTGAGAACTCTGTTTCTATAAACTGATCCTCACAGTAAATCGCCTTTGGGGTAGGTGAAACCAGTGTTCCTCTTTCAGTCCTCAAAACAGGTTCAGTGGTTTTGGATTCTTTATAGGTGCTATGAAAACACCAATATCAGGGGTTTTTGTTTGGTTTGGTTTGGTTTTTGTTTTGTTTCTGGACAAGAAGTAATTATGGAGCAATTACTAAACTATTATTTTAAAGTTATTAAAGGTTTAATTATCAACTAGGTACAAAGCCTGAATGTCCACAACCTGTTTATTTTTACTGATTCAGATCGTAATGGATCCAACCAATTTGTACTAATTGTCAATTCCATAGTAGGAAAACTGGGGAAAACTGTGAATCTGCCTGGGCTGTGGTCCCCTCAGCAGCAAAGCATGGGCGTTGCCTGGATTGACACTTCCGCTTTCATCTGGAGAGATTCACAAGAGTAAATATCCCCAGCAAGCAGCAGGTATTTGGCTTTCTTACTTATTTGTGTGTGTGTGTGTGTACACACATATGTGGTTGTGGTTCTAGGCCTCTCACAAACTAAGCAAGTGCTCCTCCACTGAGCTGTACCCCAGGCCTTGAATCTGTACCTTTAGAAACTGCATTCAGGTGGATTCCAGAGGTGCAGAGTGACATCAGCATGTCCTTTAGGATTCACCAGATGGGCACACTCTCTGTCTTAGAGTCCAACCCAACAAATTCTAACACTGTTTCAGGTGAGAGCAGGGAGTTGAGGAAGGAGAGAAAACTTTCCTGTGTAGTGGACACAGGCACGTGGCAAAGACAGAAGCTTGTGAAGTTTCTAGGGAAGTTTTGGCATCCCTTTTGGAACGAAGGACAGCCACTGTACGACGAAGGCCACTATCAGCAACGCATCCCCTATTCTCCTTTCCCTTTATCTTTGCTCTTGTTATTTAATAAAGATGGTTTTTAAAGTATCAGTGCTAAAGGAAGTTTTGTCTCCATTTCAGATCAAAATGTTAAAGGGTGGCAAGAGGGTCATCAGAGGATGAGAACCTCCGGAGAAGGCAGGGGCCCATCAGAGCAGGCTTTAGAGGTCTCTGCACCTCCTCTGCTATCCAGAGGCTCTTGTCCCCCACTCCTTTCTGCTAAGCTCCTGACTTTGTTTGAAAACTGAATGCCATTCTCCTCTAAGTCATGGAAATAGCAAAGCAGGGTGCATTCTGCTCAAGTCACAGAGGAAGTGACTCAAGGAAAATGCACATAATGAGTTTCGTTTCCTTTATAAAGGAAAGACCGACTTCCACGGAGGAAGTCACTTCCGCATGTTAGGATGACCTCAGTTTCCTTGGAGGGGTGTGCAGGGGTCCCTTTCCCTGCCCTGCACAGTCATTGGTGGACATGACCTGACCTTAGGACCACATTTCTCCAGGTCTAACCTCCTGGCTTCTCAGAGTGATCCCACTCGGTGAGATTCTTTTGACCCTCCATTCTAGATAGTGTCCTAGCGCCCCTGTTTTGTTTCACCTACTTCTTTTACCCCAGGAAAAATGTGTCCATCATATTTGTCATTTCCTTTATATGACAAGACTTGTCACCTCAACCAAAAAAACTGAATTTTTAGAGGGATGTTTTGTGTCTTCACCTGGTGTGGGCAATAGGGCAAGGGCAGGCTGAGCCTCTTCCTGTTCAGAGGGACAGTGCCTCCTGAGGAGTCCTGCTCGGTGACGACCTTGGTGTTCCTTTCCTAATCATCTACTAACTTCATGCTCCTTGGTCCTGTTGGGACTCTAAACCATGTGCAGTGCTCCTTCTTTCCTTTCAAGGCAGTTCTAACCCTTAATCACCCAGGTCCACATGGATCTTTTTAGACTATAGTGACAGCTCTCTCTCACACTGAAGGTCTGATTTGGAACATGGATCAATTCTCACTAACCACAGATACACCATCATCTAATACTCTGGAGTACACTGATCATTGGCCGATCCCCAAAATGCACCCAAAATCTGGTAGCCAGAGGTGGTTTGGATCATTTAGAATGAGCCTAACTGCAGTGGAGTGTTGTGGACATCTATTGTTTCCTAGCCATCCAACTGTATCTGCTTGAGGATTTCCATTAGTTTAGCTTTCTCATCCTTCGTTGGGTAGATGTAGCACACATGGTCAATTTACAACCACTGGTAGGTATTCATTTTCCTTCTACAGAAGCAGATTTTTCAAAGACCATTTATCTCTCTGGATTTTTTCTTCAGGCTTGTGCGAGTCTGAACTTTGAAAGAGTCCAAAAGCCAAAGTACTAGAGAAATTCTTGGTAGGTGACACTTCTTTTTAAACAAAGGATATGAATGCTTGAGAGTTTTGAAATCCACCTTGAACTGGTTGTTCCGTGAATATTGACACAGGTGGTAGTGAGCTGCAGGCTTTATGAGGGTAGAGGACTGTGTCCCATCCTGTCTTGCAGGGATAACATCTTGAGTGCACAGTAAATGCTTGAAAGATAAAGCAATGACTCCCAGAGCATTAGACCCACAAGGTTGGATTCCTTTGTATCTTGAGGCCAATTCTGTTTACTGGGTGCTTAGATGGACTCCTGCTTGCTGCTTCCTGCTTCTTCCATGTTGTCCCAGATCTCTAGGGAAGCCCAGTAGCTGCTCTGCAGAGTAGAACCAGTGTAGAGTTCTTTGCCTTATTGGGCTCGAACATCCCTTTGAGAAAACAAGATCAGCACACTGACAATTTTTCTGAAGTGTATGTGTCCCTGGTAGAATCTAGTTAGCCCACTTTGGCTTAATTCTCAGGATAAATACTCAGAGTCAGTGCCCTGAGCCAAGTTATCTTGGTAGTTATTGCTGAGGTGATCCCTGAGGAAACCAAGATCCAGACTGTATGGGGTGGCATGAGGGATGATGTCAACACCTTGAATTAACTCTTGAATACATGTGTGTGCTCCACCACAGAGAAAGTTCTGTTTAAATGTACATGTAATATTAGGCTTTCTCGGCCATAGAGGTGAAAATAAATAGTCAAACATCACTCAATTCTTAGACTAATGGAATTTGAGGATATAGACATGCTTCTAACACATATTAATTCTATTTTCTTTTCATACATGTGTATAAAATAACTGACAGTGGGTTTTTCCTAAGTTTTTGTTAGTTTATTTGGAGTGCTTGTGACATAGAAAGGTAAAAGATGGTTACTTCTTAACTAGGGAGGAAAATTTTTTATTTCAAATTATGGAGAAACCAATTGCAATGTTATTTGCATGCAACCTTCAGATTTTCAAAATATGATTGCATTTATGTAGAAAACAATGCTCACTGCAGTGTTTTGCATATGGGATCCAGCAAGATATGTGAGGGTGAGTGTTTCTTTTGGCTTGAAGGTGGTATCTAAATAGTTTCAATGCCAAGAATAATTCTCAGAAATGTGCACATTAGTCACTGGATTCAAAAATTCATATAGGGTGAAATTCATTTAAGAGAAACATGAATTTTATGAGTTATCCAAATTAAGTGTTAAAAGGACAACCTGGCTGAAATTTTACTCTCTCTTTCTCTCTCTTTTGTTCTCTCTATTTTTTTTTCCTTTGTAACCCACCTGGAAGTTATTTAAAGCAATAACTTAGGTGTTTCAACATCACTTGGTGGAAATATGTCTACTTGATCACCTATTCTCTTGGCTATATTTAATTAACTAGACTTTCTAACACTTTCTGTTTAGAAAAATCTACATAAGATTACCTGTTAAATTTAAGGATCATATTTACAATTAAGGTCAAAGAAGTGTTAATTAATAACTGCCTTTCATTTACCCAGACTGGAAGAGAACGTGATGGGAAGTAGGAAACATCTTTTCTTCCTGAAGTCCTATGGATATCGTGTTATTTGTAGAAGAAATGCTTGGCATGCAGATGGAGCACCTATGGGTATTCAGAAATTTTAGGAATTTCAATATGGCGTCTGAGACTATCTTTTGGTTGTGGCCCCCTTCACTACATAATTTATGACTTAATTTGTAATTCTGTTGCTCCATTTGTGCACTCATGAATAAGGAACTCTAAGACCCTAGTTGTAAAGAAAGTTACTTGGGATTTAAATTCACTTTGTAAATAGCTGAAAACCACAACTTCATCAGTGCTCATGAAAAAACAGCAGAATGGAAAATATCACATGAACTGTAGAATAGAATTGCAGAAGTCCCTCCTCATGCAGGGCCTGAGTGTGCTGGGTCTGCTACTGGCAGACCTGGAAGTGGGGTCTCGGGTAGACTGGGAGGAGATATCTGAATCCAGGCACTTCAGTAGGGTGAGCCAGAAAGATGCACCCAAGCCAAGCCCAGGATGATCACTGGAAATCAAAACCTGGAGAGCTCACATTTGCACATGAGACATAGAAGAAGAGTCAAGAGATTGAAGTTATGTAGAAGCAGATTGGAAAATGCATGTAGGAGTTTAAGAAATTGTTTTTAGTAGCTTATCAGGCAAGTTGGGTTGGAGCCAGAGGTAGGCCTCATTTGCTGCAGGTGTATGGGGTTCAGGGTGCTAGGGTGGCCCAGAACACTACTTCCCAAGCCTCCGCTGCCTATTGCAGTGACCTGGAGCACAATACCATGGGCCCACCCAAGATTTTGAACTAATTGTTCTGGGAGAGAGCCTGGATATGGGGATCTCATTATGAAGCCAAGGTTGAGAAGGGTTGGAGATTATGTGATAGCAAGGGCATTAATGACAGGAGTAGTGGAACTAAGAGCAAAATGGAAGTCAGCCACTCAGCATGACTCTTCCCAAGAAGTCGTCCCCGATGAGCTGGGCTGGAGACTTGGTGTGGTCACCTGCCTGCGTTCTGTATAACTCCTTCAGTGAAGAAGAGGCTCAGGTGGAGTTTCCCCTCCATCCTGTCTCAAGGCGAGGTCACAGCGTTGGCCAGAGCGCAGTTACGAGTTTCTGCCGTGAACAGCAGGACCACTCAGACTTACCCACACATTCCTGGGAAGTTCTGAAGAACTGCACATCCGTTCCTCCTGAGTGGCAGCATTGCTTCCAAGTCTAACATGCAGTAGAGTAAAACCAAGAGCTGTCTCTCTACAGGCCCGCTGGACAGCAGGAGCTGAGTCCAGATGTCCAGAGCTTCTCCCTGGGTCTCACCACCAGTCACACAAGACACTACTGCACCCAGCATGCCATGGAGAGGAGGCAGAGAAAAACCCCAACTGGTGTAGGAATGAGGTTCCTACATATTGAAGAAAATGTCAAGGTTAGAAAGGGTTGGCACCTTCCACTGGAGCTAATTGTTATTGAAAAACTATGTGTGAAAAGCAGTGGGTATGTGAAATTTAAAATCGATTCTCCAAATGCATTCAGTAATCTACCAAATAAAACAGCTCCTGATGTTATTTTTTTAATATTTTAATTTCATTTAAAAATATTTGTGAATATGTAGATCAGGACTTTCAGTTGAGAAAATATAGATAGTGGGACAATGGAGTGTAAGTCAAGGTTTCAAGTGATGTATGTTTGAGATAAATCTTACATGCAATCGTACTTAATTTGGAAATTGATTTAAAATGCAGGGAATAACGTAAGTGAAAAGAACAGTCCATTTTGAGAGGAAAGAAGCATCATACCATGAGGAACCGCCTACTAAGGAGATGAGAGTGAGGCAGAATTGGCCTTCAGACCCAGGGGAAGTGCAGGGAAGAGCAGAGCTCCTGCTCCCCTCTCTCTTCTCAGCTTCTGCTCTTGCTGCAATGACAGAGTGTGCACGTGTCACATCAGTCACTGGCTGCTTGGCTTCTCCAGAGGAGACCCTTCCTCTCTGATTAGTATGGTTCCTCCAACAGCCTACCTGGACCCACATGGGGAAGGGAGGTCAGTGTGACTTCTGCTGTCACACTCATAGGAAACAGGCTGACTGTCTTCACAGATCCCAACTGGACTGGAGGTCAAGAAGTAATGCACAGAAGCAGCAAGCACTAACAAGAGACCCAGGAGCATGGCTGGGTGTGAGTGGAGAATTCAAACACATAGAGGAACGGCAGAACACCGCTCCCTGTGAAGTGCGAAGCTCTGATTCACAGATGAAAATCTGTTAAACAGAAGAGAAAGCCCACCACACAGTACCACTTGCTGAACTCAGGGAAGGTGCCAGGCTGGTCTGACCAGAGCTGACATATTTCATGGAACTTGCCTTCTGACTCCTGGTCCTGGATCTCAGCTTGAGCTCTTGGACTTCCATGCCGTTGTGATGGTCTTTGCTTTGAGGGAGTCAGTGTTTCCCCTTTATTTTTCCTCATCCAAGTTTTGCTTTACCATTCCTTGAGGCTCAAGGAAATCCCTCAACTAAGCAGGGTCACATTACCATTCATATTGGCATTTGCACAATTTGGAATATTTCCGCTAAGTTATGCATGCTCAAAAAATTAATGGCAAGCAGGAAGGGATGAGTATAGACCTTCTGATGAATTGCACACTTAGGAAAATTGGTAGGTATGAGAGAAAATTAGTGGATTTATTTATCAGTGACAAGACTATCAGAAATAAATCTTCAATCTTGTCTTCAATCTTTTTCTTTTTTTCTTTTTTTACCCTTTGATGAGACATGAATTTAAGTTGTTTATAGATAATATTATACTGCTTAAAAGAAGAATAAAACAGGAACAAGCTCAGTCTTAATAAAATGGTTATAATTCTGCTGAATTTGTGAGTGCATATGAAGTAAATTTTTTCCATTTATCAGGAAAAACAACATTAAAATATATTAATTTTATGCTCAGTGTTATAATTAGTAGGATTTTAATGTACATGTGTGTTTGGGGACATTAGTAAAGTCATTCATACTGGCATTTAAACCTTTAGGAATATTTTTGCTAAGTTATGAGTGCTCTAAAAACTCATGGCATGAAGGAAGGGGCTGGGTGGTTAGCCCGTGATGATGAATTGTACACTTAAGGAAATTGGAAGGTATGAGGTGATTGATATTCTGGAATTCTCTAAATATTTGAGGAAAAAAACTCATGCTATCTTATGATAAATAATTTAATGTGAAATCATCACAGACATTAAAATCAGGGTGGTGAAAGAAGATTCATCAGTGACTTTCTTTTAATGCATTTTTAAGTCAAACAATATTTGGCAAATATTTGGGAAAATTGAAATTTAAAATACTATTCTTTTCAACAAATGTCACAAAGTTAAGTATCTTATGATGAATTGTGTCGTACCAGATTATGCAATATTTAAATAATATTTAAATAGTAAATGTTATGCAACATTCAAATGATAAGAAAATGTTCCTATTATTATATAAAATCGGAATTCCTGACCTGTGCATAGTAGGCTCTTCAGTAGCTTTCCTGAGTTCTCCCCATTAGGTGTGAATGGCAGTCCTCAGGCTCCAGACCCAGGTAATGCCCTGTGTCACCAAAATGCTCTTGGTTAAAAAGCAATAGTTTTAAAGGTGAAAGAAAGGAAGAAAGAATAAGGCAAGAAAGAAAGAGAAAGAAAGAAAGAAAGAAAGAAAGAAAGAAAGAAAGAAAGAAAGAAAGAAAGAAAGAGGAAGGAAGGAAGGAAGAAGGAAGGAAGGAAGGAAGGAAGGAAGAAAGAAGGAAAGAAAGAAAGAAAGAAATGAAGGGACAGAGGGAGGGAGGGAGGGCGGGAGGAAGGAATATAGAAAGAAGGAAGGAAGGAAGGAAGGAAGGAAAGAAGGAAGAAAGGGAGGACAATGATCCTTTCTATTTATGATAGATTTTCAAAGAAAAGAAATATAAAACTTTCACATATTTCTCTGTAATGAAAATAGAAAAATAGAACAAATACCAAATACACATGTGTATATATGTCATTTGAGTACTAAATTTTCTATTTTGATTATAGATTAATTATGTAATAAAATTAAAGAATATGCTTCTTGAATTTCTAACTTGAAATTTTAAAATCATTTTTACTTACTCTTTTTCTCTTTTGACTTTATTCTTTTCTCTTATCAAATCAACAATTTATTTTATGCAGAATTACCTAAAATATTGCAGAAGCTGAGATCCTGCAACTTCTTTTAAGAAGCTATTCCTTTTAAGAAAATGTTCAGACTGCCCATGCCATCTCGAAGTACTGTAGAGATCAATCCTGACTTCCGTGTTCCTGTCAGAGAAACATATCGGTGCATTTCGGTGACAGGGGGTGCTTCCTTTGAGCCCTGTGACTGGTTTGTCCTTCGTGAGGATCAGATGCACCTGGGCTGACTGGTGCCCCTTCCCGTGTGTGCACCTTCTCCATGCAGTTACAACTATTCTTTTTCACTTATGCCTTTCATTCTGAACTTGGCCGGCTTCCTAACTTTTAAAAATAACTCATTAATCTGTACTTTTATCAGCTCATGTATAAGAACTATATATGTTGCTTCAAGTTTTAATTAGTATTGTGTTAAGAAAGAAGTATAAAATCATAATGGAAACAATGGGTTGATTGCATCTTCAATATAAATAATATTGCATCAGCTAGCTTTTGCTTTAATGTGAACAAAATTTGTTTACATGAGCAATTTTAATTTCTTTTATATATTTACCAGTAATTAAAAATCCAATTAATTTCCCATGTGCACAATTCATATTTCTCATGTATATCCTCTTCCTTGTCTTCTTTTTTAAAGCCCTTAGAGATGTAACTGTAGCTAATTTCTCCCTACTATTTCTTTGAAATTCTTCTGCTAATCCTAAAGTGGTTTGAAAAATATTTCTGAACTTACTAGCATTAGAAATGTTAACATATTGGTATCTTCCATTAAATATGTGATCTGTTTTACTGCTAATAATTTATCTTAATTACCTTTGTTCATGTTTTCCCTATCAAAAAGTCCTTTACCTTCACTACCCATAATAGATATATTTTCTTAGAATTTATGCAAAAAGTCTATGGTAATTCACAAAAGAGGAAAATTATCAGATTTCTGTTATGCTATTTCTTTATTTCCATTTAAAGAATTAAATTTGATCTATAATTATTTCCCCTTTACAATAGATAGAAAATGACTATTTCCAGTGTGTGTGTGCACCACGCAGCAATAAGAATCTTGTCCAACCTAGTTCAGGACTGGCTAAATTTTAAAGGTATTCTTAGCCACTTGTGATTCATTGTCTGAATTTTTCTTACTTTACATTTGGGAGCTTCCATTTTATTTTTCAGCGTCTTATAATTCTTCAAATTAAAAAATATCTACATGAATCACGAGACCACCAAAGATCTCTGCCAACTGTTTCAGTGTTGTCCTCATTGGTAGTAACATAATATTTACTCATTTACTTACAGGGGACAATTACTGACCATTGACTGTATCAAGGAGGAGGTGCCGTGGGGGTAAACTGTAGTCTCAGATCTGAATCTAAGTGTTTTTCTCAATTTTGAAGGTTTCTTCTTGCCCATTCTGTCTGGTGGTCTTGCCCTTTTCTTATTAACTGAGGTTATATTAAGTGATCAATTATTGAATCTGTAACAGAGCCTAAAGCAACATTGACTCCACCTAATCTTCTCCACTGCCGACACACAGTCATCATCCAGGGTACACTGTTTACACATTTTCCTCATTGTCATTTCCAGCAATGAAGTTGCTAAGCCATCACACACATAATTCTAAGTCAGTTAATCCTAGAATAGCTAGGGAATGTGAGGTGAAGTAAATTTAAATTTTGCTATTTTTCTACCAAATTGAATGGAATGAAAGGAAAGAGTGAAGAGTATAAATTGGGGCTCTTGATAAGTTCACATGCCTGACAAAAATTGAAGAAAAGGAAATACTTTATTGTTTGCAAACTCCTGAAACCCTGAACATATTTAATATATGCAAATTATTTATATATCATACGATAACATGCATTCCTATACCAATTATACGTGCACTTTGAAAACCACAAGCATAAATATTTTATATGAACATAAATTTTCCCCCCAAATTCCTACAATGGTTTCACAGTCCTTCATTATATTGGGGATGGAGGTTTTTTTGGAAACTGGTATAGATTCAGTTTTCTGCTTACATTAATTGCCAATGATTTCTATTCAAATGTAGGATCCCATAGAAAAAACTGCATAAATCAATGGTGATTTTGCATTATGCACGAATAAAAGTAGCTGGATT
This sequence comes from Glaucomys volans, assembly GCA_020662805.1. NCBI lineage: Eukaryota > Metazoa > Chordata > Mammalia > Rodentia > Sciuridae > Glaucomys > Glaucomys volans. The sequence continues at coordinate 1,029,298 of JAJEJO010000080.1, forward strand.
AGTTCACAAGAGAGGTAAATACTTTAAATTTATATTGAGCCTCTCCTGAGATGACACTACATGGTTTCTGGTTAAAGATCATTGAGCTATCCCTCCTCATTAGCAGGCTTGCTACCGGCTCATGACATGTCCCGATCCATTTGTTCTGAAACCCCAGGCGAACGTCAGGCACGTGGAAAAGGACATTCACATGCACACATGGGCAAGCACACCTCTCTGAGTACTTTAATTAGAATCCAAGTCATCACTGCATAAGAGATATACTAATCCTTTGAGCAAGGTGTTAATTGTTAATCTCATTTTTCCTGTCTAGTAGCCTTGTATAACACTCTGTTTATAATGGGCTTCCTGTGGTAAAAGAATGGACTACTGAACCTCAATGCATGTTTTCTAGTCATCCTGTTAGTGGCCATGGGTCTTTATAATAGTGGCTAATCTCCATAACATCATCATTAGTGGATGAGGGTAGCTAAAATTATAGAGACCCTTAACTCTTAATTATAGACTCTGAATTGCAAATCCATTCTTTAATCAACTGTAAATGCATTGTAAAGGGAATTGTAAGTTCTTTCCAGGGAGCGATATGCATTCAAGCTAGCAGAGTAGAACACAACGATGGGATGCGTTTGGGGAATAATAACTGACTAGCTTCTCTAGAGTTTGCATCACAGTATGGCTGCTTGCCGGAGGGTCTTCCCAGTAAGTCACAGTTTTCTAATATCATTATAAAGATGTGATGCTAATGTTTCACTTGTCCCATGGTCACAGTATTCGGCAAGTCGAAGTACACTTTCCATGTCTGCATTTTCCTGGACTTGCTCATTTTCTGATGTTCTTAGCAGTGTAAATAGATAAAATACATTTCTCAAAAAGCAAGAAGTCTCAATGACCTCCATACAATTCCATATTTTTTTGTTGTTATAGAGGTGAATTTCTGTTTTCTTTAACCTCTAGTATACAAGAACTAAAGCAAGCAAAAAGACACATGTACTTTGAATTTCTATAATCCCATCATTTAATGTGGAAAATAACAGATAAATTTTCAGTCTTTTGAGTCACGGGCTATAGCAGCTTGATTTTAATCAAATGTTAGACAATTTATGGATACTGAGAAAGTTCTTAACTGGAGGAAACTGGAGCAAAGGATGGGCTTGTCCAGGGACTGTAGTCTTAGTTGTCTTATTAATAGTGGGAAAGAAAAATACCACTCTCCGAGTCTCCTTTTCAGAACAGGAGTGTTACGGAGGGCAGCCACAGGTTCCCCTAGATTCGCCTTCACCTGCAGAACTCAGTGTCTTTCAAAAGGAGATTAATCTCAACTCATCACTACTTTTTCCACTTTAGATGATTCAAGTCTTACCTGAAGGGAACTGAAGAGAAGCCAGATGTCATGTCGTGGCAACACTGACCAGGACGTTCAACCCAGAAGCTCTCTGAGAGCCCTGCTTTGCCTCAGCTAACTTCCTTACCTCCTTTCTGTCTCTCACCTGGTAAATTAAAATCAAGATACTCTCCAATCACAGACTCTCTCATCTCATCCTGCCCTTCTATCATAATTGTTCCGTATTTTTGGAGAAAATATCCCTTATAAACAGTTCTATGATATTTAATGGTAGGAAGTTTTAATGTTATACTTTTAATAAATTCCTCCTTGTTTGTAATAAAAAATAAAACTAAGTCTCCTGTATTTTGATTATTAAATGATGATTTCACTTTTATAACAATTTTTGTTTTTAAGCTTTTATGTTAATATGTTCTAGGATTTTGATTGCAATGCATAATTAGAAATTGAAGTTTCCATTTTCTAGATAAGACCCAGTAAAACAAAGAATAATGGCACTCAATATTAATAAAAATCTGTGTTTAGTTTTAAATGTTACAGCAAAATAATATCCTGCCAGTTTCCCGGAAATCTGGGGGATTCATTTATTACCATGACGTTTTTCTCTTTGCTTTAATATTACTATGCTTTCGACAACAATTTTCCTATATTTGAATTATTACTGAAAGCTACAAAGGTTAACATTAAATATATTAACTTTTTAATGTTATTCAGCTTTTCCAGCCATTTGTCTTCCCTCCACGTCTGCCATTATTTACATAATTATTTCGTCAATCTGGCCACAGCTTCTTACCTCCAGAGTGTAATACAATGAGTATTCATATTTCATTCTGCACAAGAAAGGGAGAGGGCTGGGTGAGTGGCATAAAAGGTGCCCATTCATGAGGCTGACCTAACCTGGCCTGTGGCGTGTTGGGACACTTGCTCCTGATCTCCAGGAGAGAACAGGAGGCTCCAAGCTGAACACTTCTAGAGGGGAGGTAGGGTTGTCAATTTGCTCTAGGAAGACCTGCATTGTGGTAGATATGGGGTTTTAATTTTTTAAATGAACTGAGCCTTATGAAACAAGCAATGACTCCCATGTCATAGGATGACACCATACTCTTAGCTCAGACATCTCAGACTTCTGTAGAAGGTTCATTTTTGCCTTTTAGTTGACCTTTACCAATTCGGCTCTTCCACTGAGGTTCCTGCTCACTCTTGCTTAGTAAATATGCCTGGTGTACCAAGGGGTAGCAGGTGGCTGATATCCAGCAGGGGCCTTCCTGACATCATTAAATCGCTCTCTGTGTTTTTAGTTATTATCTGCTGAGATTGATATGCTCCTTGGGCACAGTCAAAGGGCCACAGTGACGATGGGCTGCATTACCTCTTCCTCCCAAAGTCACTGTTTTGAAAAGGTGGCTTTGGAGAGAGTTTTAAGGCTGAGTGTGCTGTTTCATTTCTCACGGAAGTACCACAGTGACAAAGGAGTCTATTTGTGGTTCCGACCCCACTGCCAATAGAAACGGTTCCAACATGACAGAGCATCTTACTCCTAGCTGATTCCTAGTATGAAATTTCTAACTGCAGATTCCAAAAGGAAATCTGATCAAAGCATGAGCAAACATTCTGAAATTTAGGTTTGTTTGTTTTTTCACCCAGTTTAAATTTTTTTGATTTCCTTTTTTTATTCACTTTAGCTGAAGAATACAATTATGGAAACCAGGAAAATCACTCAGGAAAAAATAATGTGTTTTCAGGAAGCCTGAATTCCAGTCGCTCTGATTCTGTTGCTATTCACATCCAGCCATCTTTCTTCTCTGAAGGGTTGTGTTCGGAGATTTGTAGTATTAGAGATATTTTCTGAAGCTTATTTTTAAGTTGGTAGTATTTATCTCTACAAAAATAAGGAAGCTAAACTTTCCCCTTTTCTCTATAAAGAAAGGCTAGTCATTATTAAAAATAAAATTCACCATTAAGAAATAGGCCCCTCATAGGAAACCAGGGAAAGGTGTAGGTTGATGAACTGCATCATTACTGATCCATTTCCATCCTATTGTTTATATAAAACTGGTGAATATTATTTACTTAGAGTGAGAATCAAGAGGATTTATTGCAATGATCTTCTCTAACACATGACCAACTTCCATGTCCCCTGATCTCCCATCCTAGGGCCTCAACAATCCTTGTTTTACGGTTTTCCCCTTAAGACCTTGTCTTTGGCTCCTACTCCCTTTGCCACCCAGCTCTCCTCAGAGTGATTGATAATTCTTCATTGACTTTCTTTGAACTCATCCCTGTAGCTTCTCATGTCTCATGAACCAATTAGAAAAATTAAAACTCCTTTGATCAAAGAAAAATAACAATAGCATGCCCAAAGTAGAAGTTACCCTTAATACATACATCATTCAACTCTACAAACAACACTTGAAATGCTTTCACCATAGTAATGTACTTTATCCTTGGGAATCCCAGTAATCATTCTGCAGAATAGTGAGATGGATGAGATAGAGTCCACTGGACTTCTCCCCAGACCATTTTCTGTTGTTTTTGCAGCCTGCTCCATCTTTTCCAGAATTCCTTGCTCCTTGCTTCCCAGGTTTGGTCCTCAGGAAGCACTAGGAGAGCTTTGGTGGGTTGGAGATGCCCTTTCCACCCTCCCCAGGTTCCACCCTGCTGTGCCTCCTCCAGAACTCTGGATCTTAGAGGGCTCCATGAGCATCCTTTTCACTCCTTGCCCCTTCAGCCTGGGGTGTAAGAACTCCCTAAAGGTAATGGTCTTGGGGCATCTAACCATTCTTTTCATCTTCTCCCCTGTTGCAGGTAATTCCATTCCAGTTCTAGCTACTGCTCAGAACTTGACCCACAGAACTGGGCATGTTATCAGCTGTGCATTTTTGTGAATGGGTTAGTTAAAGCACAGAGAAGTAAATGATTTATACTAAGTCACATAGAAGATAGGGTAAAGCGGGGAAGCCAAGTCTTGTATTGTGAGCTTATGTCCTCTGTCCCCTTTAAAGTGCCCAGTGTTGATCTCATTCAGGTGGTGGTGACATCGTTCTATCCTGTCCACTGCAATAAGCCAAGATCCTAGAATGGTAAGAAAGATTGTGTAGTTGGACACTCAGCATTCACCAACCCCCTCCAGCTTGCCTCCCCGTGCCACTGATAAAAGTGGACTCACACTCATGACTTGGTTTCTGCACATAGACACTCCTGAGTAAATCTGAGAGTGGATGTTGAGGACTGTGAAGCAGTGAACACAGGCAGGACAGTGATCGTACCATGATGGGGTCAAGTATTTGCTTCCTCTGAAGCAGATCCCAAACACTGTAGCTGCTAGCCACTGGCCCTGGGCTGCAGGGCCCATTCAGCCAGACATTCCCTAGTGTAGTGGAGGATCTCTCCGGATTCAGTTTCTGTGACTGCATCCAAACCTGGTTTCCTAATCCTTTTTCTTGGAATTATGAAAGGCATCTAAAGTTCTTGCCTAGTGCTTTTGTGCCTGGGTGAGTGAGAAACCTGGACATTTGGTGGTCTTCAAATAGCATTGGCCCATGGTCCCCAGAGGAAATGTCACATGTGCTTTTCCTCAGTGATTCAAAGCTTCTCTGAGGATTGCTTTTCCTCTTTCATGACTTCTTTTTCTTCCTTGGTGCAATACCAGCTCTAACATGTCCATTCCTGAAAGAGACTTTGTTGGTTATCAGATCCAAGATTCTCCCCTTTCTGTCAGAAAAGCTCCCCATCCTCACCTCCATTACTCCCTTCTCTCAGGATGGAAGAGGGAAAGGAGAAGAACTGTTGGATTTGGTTACCTGTGTCCACTAGAGCTGGCTGTCAGCAGCAGTGCCGAATAAAGAGCCAGGAAGTTTGGGACCATTTCATCTCCTTTTATTATAGAGAACACCATTCTCCATAAGTAACTTCTGTAGACATGTGTCCTGCCTTCTGCATGTGCATCTCTCTGTTTTTTCATAACTGGAGATAGGAAAGCTCAAGGAGAAACTAAATAAAGGAATCAAATATATAATACTTTGAATACGTACATATATAGGTATACACATATACATAGAAAAAGTAGAGATAGGCTTATATAAGTTCCAACAAGATGCTGGAGAACTTGAAAATATTGTGAGATTTAAAAACTGATGTTCTGCATACTGACAATCCTAAATAGCAAAGATCTGGTCCTGAAGTCATCCTTGGAGACATGAGGAGCTGCAGAGTATAATTTCACTGTATTCTACTATTACCTCACTACTTTCATCCATTAGCCGTCATAACTATTTTTATTTCTCAGAAATTTTCTGTGCATAAAGAAGGAGACAGTCTTGGATTGCAGACACACACACACTCAGTGGTGATGCACATCTGGATTGTGTGTACCATGCATCTAGAGGAAGGGCTGCTTCATCTCTTTTACTTTTCTGCTGATGCTACAGATAAGCAGTGCTCTGTGGGTGGATCGTGTGTTTACAGACATCTCTAGAACTCTCTCACCCTTGGCTGCTGGTCCCTCCTTGTGACCATCATGGTCTTCATTGTCATTGCCCAGTTCCCAATCAATGCCCTAAGCCCTTCCCCTCATCCCTATTCTCCATAAAAAGAAGTTCTTCAAGTTGTTGATCTTCAAGGACCAGACTACAGCCAGTTATCCTTGTAACATTTTTTCATTCAGATATTCATTTTTTGACAGCTACAAGAGGCCAGGCACTTGTTAAGTGCTGGAGATAAGAAAGTGATCAAGAAAGACGCTGTTGAAGAATAGCCAGTGATAGCCATGACAGGAAACTCAGTCACCTGGAGATAATTTGTCATGAGAGCCATGAATGACCCCAAGGCAGTGAGGCAGCTTGGCGGGAATGATTTGTGATAGTCATATGTTTTGCTCTTGCAGTCCTCAGTCAAAAGGGAGAGTTAAGCATCTCACGTGAGGAGTCCAACATCAAAGTGCCTGATTTAAATTCCATGGTGACACTTGCAGGTCAACCATTCTTTAGTATACAGGTGGGAAACACTGTAGACCACACAGAGCTTTTGAAAATGAGGACAGACTTGATTTAAGTCATTATATTGAAAGAGAAAGTGCTTATTATTATTATTATTATTATTGTTATTATTATTATTATTTTATATTCTAGGATGAAACAATTATCTTCTCTGTGACCTATGCAGGTAGCTCTAGCCTTCATTTATGAGTATGGGCAATGCAACCATCTTTGGCGTGGTAATGCATGTTATTTGTCACTTTTGTGCATCTTAGTCAATTAGAGTTTTTGAAAAGAAGTGGAAAGCATTTCATGTCTGCTATACTATCCATATTCCCACTCCTACAAATGCTTTTGGTTGCAAAGTAATTGAAACTCATTTTGCCAGTGCACTAAGTTCATGAATATTATTATCAGCAGTGCATTTCTGACAGTGAGAGGTAAGATTGGAATTTTCTGATTTGTTATGACTGATGTCTTTGCCATCCAGTGCTCCCTGCTGACCCTGTGCTAGAGGGATTGTGGGAGATGCATGGAAAGCTTTAGAAATGCAGTTTTGAATTTAAGTCACATGCTGTCTTTAGACCTTTGGCCTTATATTTATTTCCAAACACTGGTTACCCTTATGGATATGAATGTAACCTCTCCCCAGGGTTTAGATGTGCATGTGTGCAGGAGACGAGGTGGATGGGGTCTGCATGCAGCCCGTCTCTGTGGCCCTGCTCAGGATGCAGCAGAGGCCCTCGACCCAACACCTGCTTCCCAGGTCCTTGGAAGCTCCTTCCTTAGCCAATTGACCCTGCATTCCTGCCTTTGATATGCACTGTGGAAAGTAGCTGCTCATTTCACCTCAATCTAACACCAAAGAAACCCCTGCTATTACATTTCTGTGGTGCTCTGAGCATTTCCTTCAAGCCAGGCACAGAGTATCTGCCTCACTAGAGGAGGTTTTATATAAAGCAAGTGTTTGTTAGAGACAAGAGTGGGGAGACAGGTAGGTAAGTCCTCCCCCTGATCTGACAGTTCTTCTTATCCTTGGCTTTAAAGGCCCCAGAGGTGACACAGGTGGACGTCACAGAGAGGTAAAGCTATATAGAGGAAATGCATTCTACTTTGCTGCACAACAAGGTTTTGATTGAAATAAGGCTGATCAATTGCTACATTTTCTGATGTTAACCAGGTGAATCAGTTGCTCTCCAAATTCATTGCCAAGTATTAATATTTGTACATTTTTACTCTCTTTTTTTAATTTTGAAACTTTCTTTATTCTTATTTACCCACTACAACAGCTGGTCCGTCACTGCATACCTCTCATCTACCAGGACCACAGGCACATGGAGAATGGGGGGCAGTTCCCATCTCACCGCTAACATACAGCTACTTCACTGCATACGCAGAGTATTAGGTGAGAGCTGTGCTCTGGGAAGGACTAATAGAAGTGTATAAACCAAAAAAGAAAAAGTGTGTGTTGACTTAAGCAAAATGAAATATAATTGTTCCCAAAGGAAGAAAAACCTTTAATTTTTCTTGAATATGAAAATGTACATTCTCACTTTCAACAAATTCAAGATACACTAAAATCTGTCATTTGGAAGATTTCTTTTTGCTTGTTTTGCTTTGACTTTGTGAGTGTGTGTGTGTGTGTGTGTGTGTGTGTACTTTTTTGCTTTTGTGGAACTGAATGCTCTACCTCTAAGCCACATCCTTAGCCTTTTCATTTTGAGACAGGGTCTTACCAAGTTGTTCAGGCTGGCCTCCAATTTACAATCCTCCTGCCTCCACCTCTTGAGGTGCTGGGATTATAGGTGTGTGCCACTGCACCTCCCTGGAAGATTTCTTTTAATAGTCTAGAAAAAAATCTATATTCAATGTCGTAAGGATATATAAGTGACATTTTATTTCTAACAAAGTAATCATGTACAGTCATGCCCAGTACCTGTGGGGATTGGTTCAGGCCCACACATAACCCACGATCTTCAGATGCTCAAGTCCATTATGTAAAATAGTGTAATATTTGCAAATAATCTATACACATCCCTTGTATACTTTAAAAATCATCTCTAGATTATTCATAGTACTCAGTGCAGGGCACGCACTACATCAACAGTTGCTCTTCTTAATGCTTAGGGAATAATGACAGGAAGAAAAGTCTGTGCTCAGCCACAATATCCATTTTTTAATATTTTGATCCACGGTTGGTTGAATTCATGGATGGAAATAATGATAAGGAGGACAAACTACAGTTGGTTTTATTTCCAAATAGATATCAAACAACAGTTTTTCAAAAGCCTTTTTTTTTTTTTTTTTTTTGAACCAGGGACTGAACTCAGGGCACTTGGCCACTGAGCCACATCCCCAGCCCTATTTTGTATTTTATTTAGAGACAGGGTCTCACTGAGTTGCTTAGGGCCTTGCTAAGTTGCTGAGGCTGGCTTTGAACTTGCGATCCTCCTGACTCAGCCTCCCAAGTGCTAGGATTACAGGCGTGCACCACCGCGCCTGGCTCAAAAGCCTATTTTCATTGCAAGTTTCGTTTAAAAAGGAAACATTTTTGAAGAGTCTCCATCCCATCTAAGGAGCGGACTGAGCCTGTGGCGTGTGTTTAAAGTAAGGAAGGATCAGCTTTGCAATGTCCTTCTTGCTCCCACCTGTTTGTATATGTAGTATGACATTTGACCTACTAGGCTTTAGCTACTTGTTTTTTGGCTTATTATTTTTAAGGCACTGCCTATTTTGTAAGGGTTAAGGAGTTAATTCCAATTGTAAAGATCTTAAAAATGTGACTAGTGCACATGGGCTATGGGAAGTACCTGAGCCCATCCATGCTTTAGAGAAAGCTTATCTTTTCTTCTGCTGATTAGAAAGCACCAGGAGATGTTCTGATAGTTGCTATCTCACTGTGATGGCTCTAATGTCCCTCCCTGGAGGCACGCTGGGTACTGCAGGAGGAAAAGATCTAGGAAGCTACATTTGGCAGGAGCCATGGTGGGAGTAAGTGTCTGGAGTTCCTCCTGAGTGCTTGGGAGTGTGATTCAACCCAGCGGAGACTGTCGCCTGGTTCTTTCAGGGACTTGAGAATCCCAGTCCCTGCTCGGCCAGGCTGCCAGACCTGGAACCTGACTCAGACCTTCACATTCCAGCTTCAGCTTCTTTGAGATGGATTCTCAATCATCTAATACTCACTCTGAAATGGGAGGAATGGGATGACAAGGTGGGTATTCCTATGGTTTTCGTAAATCAGAACTTCCAGATGGAATTGAAACCAAGGACGTCTCATGACTTTAAAGATTTTTTTTCTGAATTTATTTTAGCTCACAGTAATGCCAGTTTTGAGATTTTGCAATACTTCAATCAAACCGTAAGAAAAATACAAATTCCTTCTTGGATTGTTCATTTGGATAATTTGGATTGGATTATCCTGGGATGCTTGTGTTCTCGATGTTATTATAAAAACGATTCCCATAAATGTTGATATATCTGATTAATTTTAATATGTGAAACAATACTCCTTCATGTGAATTAACTTGAATTACAATTTCATCATTTTTCTTCAATCAATAAACAGAATTCGTGTAATATTCCATGTGGGGAAACAATTGTCTGATTAAAAAGAAAAGACTAAATAATCACTAGATTGCAGCTTCAGTTTGATGCTAACTCTCAGCTGTGCTGATGCAATCGGCCCTGACAGGCAGCTGGAATGACAATTGGGCTGTATGTCTCCTGACCGTACTGCTCACGACAGGCTGGCAAGAGATGGAAGCAAATTTCCCACCAATGACAACGTGCCAGGCGACCTGCTCAGATCAACCATCAACACTTCCTAGCTCTGGGGTGCACGCTCTTCTGACTGTATGAGAAATATTTCCTAGATAAGAACAAATGCAATTCAAAAGAATGATACTTTAACAGGATAACATTTAGAGCTGTGAAAATGTAGCTTCGCAGACTCAGTGACTGTGCTCTGAAAGGATGCTGACTTGCACCTAAGGACACTATGTTCTGGTTTGAATTCTCAGGGTTTAGTTACCCTAAAACAGACCCATGGACTTGCCTCTTTTTGGGGGCATCTCTATTTAACATTCTTTTCATACAGAAGCCCAAGCACTTATTAGGACGGGAATGAACGTGAAGCTTGAAAAGGTGAGAGAATGAAATGAGCTCAGCTCCCCTGCTCCTGCCTCCTCCGCCTTTCCTCCTTTTCCTCTCCTTTCCTTCCAGTCAGCCTTGTTCCCAAGGCAGCGCCTCTGTCCTCTGTCTGAGCCAATACATCACCCCCTAGTGTATTGGCCAGCCTCCACGTCCCTCTTTATGTAGTAACAGGACCCCCAGAAGTGGGTATTGGAGGAACCCACTCATTCCTGAATGATCTGGGGAGCCAGATTTGGAATTTGCAGGCTGCAGGGTGTGGGTGGTGGCAGGCTAGGAGAGGACAGGGGAGGCGGGTGTGGCAGCACGCCTGATTTGTGACAGCTTCAGATTGTTCATCTGTCCACAGGAGGTAGGAAGACCCACCTCCCAGGTCCATTGCAAGAATTGAATAGAATGACTTTGGGAAAGTTCTGCTCCTTATGACTACTGGGGAAATGCGAAGTAGCCTGGGAGCCTGAAAGGAAGTATATACACGGACATGGGGACATGAACCTGGCTATCCTGCTCTGGAGAGCTGCTGAATGCCTTGTTATACAGGTATTTTCTTTAAGAGTGTCTGAACACCATTTTAGACTCTGTGCAGGAAATATCACATACCCAGATAATGGTGTGGTAACCATCCCTAGAAAACCATATGGGGGTGATATGGTTTGGAGGTGAGATGTCCCCCAAAACCTCATGTGTGAGACAATGCAAGAAGATTCAGAGGAGAAATGATTGGGTTGTGAGAGTCTTAACTCAATCAGTGATTTAATTCCCTAATCAGGATTAACTGAGTGGGTTGAAGTGGTAGGTGTGGCTGGAGGAGATTGGAATTGAGGCATGGCTTTTGGGTACATATTTTGTATCTGAAAAGTGGAGACTCTCTCTCTGTTTCCTGATCTCACTTGAGCTGCTTCCCTCTGCCAAACACTTCACCATGATGTCCAGCCTCACTTCAAGCCCCAAGTAATGGAGCTGGCCTTCTCTGGACTAAGACGTCTGAAACAGTGAGCCCTCTAATAAAATTGTTCTGGTCAGATCATTTAATCACAGCAATGAAATAGCTGACTAAAACAGGGAAGGGGTTTAATCCATTTTCACCATGATATTCAAGGGCAGGAGTAAACTTCTAGTTTATCGATTATCCTTGTTTCTGCATTTAAGGGAGCAGAATGAGGGTGATTTTCAAAAATGACCTCATCAAAAGACAAGTGGAGTCTGAGTGTCCCTGTGGAAGATGACTGTCACAGAGAGGGTGTGTTTTGGGGTGGAGTCATCAGGCCAAAGATTTTTGTTCTTACATTTTTTTTTTAAATGATGGAAGAACTCTAAATAACACTGTTTTGAGATGTGTGGAAATTCTATGAAAATCAAATCTCAGATCTACAGTATAGTAGAGCATACAGCCACGTCCATTCCTTTCTGTGTTTCCCAGTCACCTTTATTTGAAAAGGAAGAGTAGAGAATCTGCAGCAGAGACATTATGTCCCACAAAGCTAAAAATACTGACTATCTGGCCCTTTGCAGAGAAAGTCTGCAGATCCCACCCAGTGGGTGGAGGACTTACATGACCAGGTCTTTGGAGGGAAGAGCCTCTGACCCCCTGGAGATCATCAAGAGTGAGATGTCAGCCCACAAGCACACAGAGCTGCATTGGAGGACTGCTGGGGGTTCGAGGCAGAAGTGTGGCTGCCCTAGATGTCTACTGAGCCCCAGCAAGACAGTGAGTCTTAACACTTGAGGAACTGGTAGAGCAAGTGGAGCAGTTTGGAATTCTGGGTCACTCCAGCCGAACTTTTACAAGCAGACAGGATCACTACACTCTTCTGGTTTTTGTCATTGTTACTGAACTCCTTAGAAAGGGATTGTCCTCTGTGAGGACTGTCCACAGGCCTTACTGTATGGAGCTGAATGATGGTCTTCCGGGTCAGTTCAGTCTGGCTGCATCCTTGCCCTCTCCTTTTCTTAGTCTATTTGCAGATAATTTCTTCTCTCCATGTTTCAACTTTCCTCTGTATAAAACCACAGCAACATTACATCCTTGGGCTGCTTGGAAGACTGGGGCCAATATGAAAGGTGCTTGCCAACAGCAGGACTTTTTAATGTTAGTTCCCCTCAAATTCCAGCTTGAAGTTCACCTCCAATAGCACAGAGTGGAGAGCTGTTCCCTCCACTGGGTTTTCATGTATATTTTGTTCTTATTTCTCCATCTTCACTTGAATTCTTTTTCTTTTTTTTCTGTGATTTTACCTATGTGCAAGATCATTTCTTCCACTGCTCAGAGTGCACTTTGAAAGCAGGAAATTCATCTTATTCTTCCACTCCCTTCCAGAGCATAGGGCAACTCAGTGCAGAGTGAACATGCAGCATATTTTTTACATGAGTACACAGATTTGTTTTAATTACTATACATTCATAGAGTGCCATCCTTCTTCAGAAGATGAGCCTCACAGCCCAGAGTTACATGGCTTATCTGATGTCAAATAAAATTGATTAATCTATGATTCAGCAGTGCAAAAACTTATTTTGAAATTGTACTGAGATGATTTCTGATTCAGCTGAAAAATTAAATTTTATTCAGCATGACTGTAAAAATGGATAAAGTTGATATTTTGGGGCTTGAAAATTGATCATACGTTCTACAGTAGCATTGCCCAACAAAAACACAATGTGAGCCACAAGAGACACATATGTAATTTAAATTTTTCTAACAACCACACTAAAAATACAAAAACTGGTGAAATTAATTTTAATAATATGTCTTCTATAATCCAATACAACCCAAACATCATTTTAACATGTAATTGGCATGAAATTATTTATATTTTACTTTCTTCATATTAACTCTTCAAGATGTCAGGTGTAATTTGTGTGTGCAGCACATCTCAATTGGGCTAGCTCTATTTTTGGTGCTCAGTATCCACCTGTGACTAATGATCACTGCATTGGACTGAACAGTTGTGTAGAATCTTGGAAACCCTCAAAGAACATGACTCAAAATTCATCAAAACACTTCAGTAGCCAGTTGGAATTTTGCAGAGAAAACACCATCATTATTTGGAGATAATTCAAATAATTTAAATTTTGAGATCATTTGATTTGGATATAATTTTGCTAAGCATATATCCCCACCCATGGATTAATGGGATCAGAAAAAAAAATTGGTGGTGGATCCATGGTAGTACCATGCTGGTACTGTTTTTCCCTGTTATTAGTCACAGATGAAGCTGTTTGGAGATTTGTTAAGGTATTTGACCCCACATCTACTCCCATGAAATGCCTGAGGATTCTGTTCAGAAGGGGCTCTTGGCTGGTAGGACATGCTGGGGTTGTGGGAGGCTGACTCTCTGTACTTCCTGGGAGCTCCTGACTAGGTGCTTGATAGTCGTTTGGAAGTTTTGATGGGCTGACAGCCAAAGCCCAAAACTAGCTTTTTTGAGAAAACAAATAAAGGATGCAAAAGGCCCCTTTGCAGTTCCGACTGTCTGCAACTATCCTGTTGAGCTGGACCTTTTGGACCATGATGACCTCCTAATGTCTGACGTGTGAATGGCTTTGGAACACAATGAGGGGACGACATACAACTGCAACTTATTATGGTCCAGCCACTCCCATGGATCCAGAGCCCTGTCATCTTGTTTATGAGCATCATGGGTCATCAGAGATAAACCTGTCTTCATGGTCACAACCCCTGCGTTCCCTTGCAGATGAACAGCAGCGAAGACGCGATCAATTGGTGGGCTACAGTTCAGCTGCAGCTTCTGCACCCGGACAAGCTATTCCATTGAGCTTGCTTAATATTCCATTGTTAGCAGCCTCCCTTTTATATATAAAGACATTCAGGAAAAGGGTTGGATCACTTCACTACATAAATAACACAGCTCTGGGACTTGGCTTTGTCCTGTGAAGTTCCTGCCAAAGACTATTGGAGTCTAATGTTTGTTCAATAGGTAAAAAAAGCTTTTGCTTGTCACAAACGGTGTCTCATTTATTTATCTAGATTCCTTTCCTTCTGTTTTGCTATATCCTGTGCTAAAAATAAAAGCATATGGACTCTGACAGCTCTGGCTTCTGCTCCGTCAGTGTTCTGCTTATGTTACTTGTTTTGCTTAAAGAAAATTACCTGCCTTCAATCTAACATCTCTGGAGACTACGTTTACAATCAAAATACAGTATTTACATGGTCAAGTGATTAAACAGATAGGCCAGAATAATAGCTGCAGTCTTTAGAATTACATGTATTTTTCCTGTGCTTCAGGGGAAGTGTTTTGTGGCAGTAATTGAAAATGAATCCAAATATGGAAGAGGAATAATTTGAAAGAAATGTGTAGTTCAGATTCCAAATGCCCATCAACATATTAACTTTCTAGTTTTTAATTTTGAATTGCTCCCTGCAAAATCTGGGCTTATCTTCATGAGGGCAAGTCTGGGAGATGATGGCTGACCCTGTGGTTTGATCTTTTTTTTCATGAACTTCATCTGAAACATAAACTTCAAAACTGGGAACTCCTATTGAGATGACTGAATCTGTGTTTTTATTTTTTAAAATGCAAATCCAGCAGAGTTATCATTAATGCCACCTGCTGTCAAATTTGATGATTCTTCCATTTTTACTTTGGCCCTTGTCCCTGTTCCTTCCTCTACCCTGCTTGTGCAAGACATTTTCCTTGCAGTCTTTATCATCCATCCTGTGATTCATGTATTGGCTAAGACATAACCCAGTGAGCAAGCAAAATACGAAGTGAAGCAAGCCAAATTTCAAGATGGTAGACAGACAATGTGTTCCAAGTAGAAACACTTAGCCCCAAACCCAAATGAACATGGCAGTGCCGTGCTGTTTGAGCCACTAGTGCCCTTTAGTGAGAGTGCTCCTGCTGGATTACCTTGACAAGAGGCAGTTGACTCTCAGAGTCTCTTTGTTGAGCTGATGTATTGGGAGGGAAGGGATGTGTGTACATGGAAGTAGGACCTGTGGGCTTGGTTCTTCTTATGCCGTGTTACTTTGGGTAATTTGTTTGAGCTACCCATACCTCTGTACAACTGGGAAAAGCACAGTTTTCTACTGTTCTTCCAGAATTTGTGAAAGCATAAATTGAATGAATGAGTGTGAAAACACTTTATAGGGAGCAAAGAGCTATAGTGAAGAACCTGCTCACTCGACTGGCAGTAGTTTGGGTGTGTATTTGGAAGCTGATGATTCGATATTTTTGCAAGGACCAACTTCTGTCTTCCCCTCCAGAAACTTCTACTTCTCTTCTCTTGCTCAAAGCACAGTCTTGCAACGGACTTCTTTCTGCACACTTTGAGCAGACTGGGGGAACCAAGCTTCACTCTCAGCACCAGGAGGAATTCAGTCACCAAGGCTGGCGGTGCCCCTCCTAGTACCAGCCTTGTACTTGAAATATGGTACATGCAAATCCAAAACATGCCCTGGAAATGATTCATTGTGTGCTGTGTGTACACATTAGCAGTTTACTTCAAGTTAATATATTTTATAGAATTTTCCTAATAATAAGGACTCTGTTTGATTTTAGAATTCTAAATCTTTGAAAGGAAACATTCAAGACTGTTCTTGTTGAAAATTAAGATTTAATATTTCCAACTATTCTTATTCAGATTGTGCATGTTTAATAGGTAATAGCAATTTACTTTTTAATTACAGAATAAACTGTTTGAGCCAAAGACACAGATTAATCATAGTCAACATTTTATTTCTCAATTAATTTTAGTGTTGAATTTTTTCCTATTTAAATTTATTTTACATGTAAGAGAAATTTTTCCTACTTAAATTTTTAAAAATTTGAATCAACCATCTCATTTAAATTTTTATAGAAGTTGGTCATTCAGCAATTATTTTGAGCCTAGTTAGTGTCAAGTATTGTGCTCGATTTTGAGACTAAACAAAAAGAAAGATCCAATCCCTGTAATTCAGCATTTAAAGACTAGAAAGGATAAAAATAAGTACTTTGTAATTATTATAAGGTGTTCCTGGGGCCATGAAAGAGTTGTCATAGATGTTCTGATAGTCCTACAGGGGAGTTACTCTTTCTGCTCTCAGTGACACGTGAATGACTTTTAAAGAGAAGGCAGTTTGAGAGTCTGAGAGTCTCTCACTGGCAGACAGAGCAGAAGGTTCAGACACAGGGAAAGATGTAGAGGCTAGATGATAGTATGATACCAACGTGTGCCTCAGGAAGATCATTTTGTTGCAGTAGGGAGAGGGTATAGGAGGGGAAGAAACTGGTGATATAAAAGCAAGATTAAAGTACTCAAGAAGTTTGGGTGTGTATGATGAGGTCCAGAATAGGCGTGAAGTCAGACAGATAAGAGTAGGTCACACAGCAGACGCTCTGGATTTGGACAGGAGCAGACCACAGGTTGGACTTGGCTGTGGTGTGTAGACCTGGAGGGCAGCCTGGGGGTGGTGGGAGAAGTATGTTGTGATGCAGAGGGAGGGATGACAGCAGTCTTGTCTGCAAGACGGGACCTGGGATGGAAAGCAAGTGTGAAGAGCACAATTAGTTCTGCATGATCTTCACTCAAAGGCGTTCCTCCAGCCAGCAGCACGGGTGTCACAGAAAGCTCTTTAGGAATGCATCACCTTGGCCCCACCTGGGAATCAGCATGTGCATTTCACAAGGTCCCGAAGTGAGTTCCGTGCACATTCAGTGCCTTCTGAATGCACAGTGTGCAAGAGAGGTGGAGTTCCAAATCCTGGTGTATTGAAGGACTGGCTGCAAAATCAGACAAGTAGGGACCTGGGAACCGAATGCAAACGCCCTGGTAATTAGAAGAGAACATCTGCAAACTCCAGGCCAACTGTGACTCTAGGCTTGGAAATCCAGGACGTTGACGAATTGTCTAAGCAATTACGATTACACTTCTCTTTATTTTAAGAGAATTAAGCAACAGGGGATCCTTGGACCCTAGGGGTTCCCTGGCCTTCTCACCAATATGCAAATTCAAGGTACAAATGGAGTTATTAGAAGTATAAGGCTCTGTAATGTTTGTAAGTACCAGGGTTTTAATTTTGTAGTGATGTGTTGAAAACATTGAATTTCTGAGCTGTAATTTTGGATTGAAGAAGTAATATTTCAAAATCATTAGAACCAAGATTTATATTTGGAGTCAAAATTGCCAAGGGGAATTTTCTGTTGTCAGTTCTAGGTATAGGGTCTTTAGTTACAGTGACATACCACGCAGTGCAATGACGACATCACACGAGATGCTCCAAGTCAACAATTATGCTTCACCTTTCTGGCAAAGTTTGATTTTACCCAGTCCTTTTCCCCTTGATCCAATTCCATTGGCATTGCCAACCCTGGAACTGAATCCCCTTATTAAACTAGACCAGGCAAAGCCAATCAGGTCCAGTCAGATGCCAAGTAGTTACAATAGCTGATTCTAATGATGAAACATAACCCATGTTAGAGTCAGACCCAAAACAAACAAACAAATTCCCGCAGCTTGGATGCCGTGGACGCTCCCTGGGGACGCTATACATCCAGGCTGTTTTCTAAGGGTGGGAATCAGAGTCAGTGTGAACATTGTCTTCAAGAACCATGTAATTTTGTTTTCTGAAAGTACATTTAAAGTGTGCTTCAATATCTGCAGACTCTTCCAGATTTCTGTACTTAGCCTCCCTATTGTACTAAATCACATTTATTTTAATGATGTGATATTTGGAACTCTACTTGCTCTTGATGCTTGTGGTTTTGAACGAGGCAAAAGTCTGTGACCACAATCACCACATTAGCCTTGTTCAAAACCTCTATCTTTTACAAAGCAATTGAGCACTCTCCCTCTCCCCAAACATCTTCAAGATGATAATCTATTTTTACAACATACAATATTTGAAAGGATTTTGCTATTCCCTCAAATGAACGGAAATGGTAAATATTTTCCTTTCTGAAAACCCATGAGTCAGCTTGATATTGCCTCTGGTCTGGGCAATCATTTTACTGCAAAAATAAATTTTTACCATCAATTAGATTAAAAACATCATATATATACATATATGCACACATTGATATATGTATGCATGTTATATAAATTTTAAATTCTATTTTGCTGAAAATTTTGTTGAACATTAAATATTTTAATACCCTCAAATAAAATATGTAAATTATCTATTTATGTACAAAAAATTAATATAAATGCAAATGCATACATTTTTAGTGTCTTGTTTAAGGAAGTCACTGGCTCAAAGAACTTAGAGTTTCCTGCTTTGTCATTTGTTAGGTTAGAACAAATGTGTTTTGAAATATGAGTTAAAGCCACAATTGCTTGAGCCAGAATTTTGTTCCTTGAAGCCTACATGCTCCTCCTGTGGACATCAAGCATTAGCAGTAAACGTGATCAAATGAGCAGTTTAAAATGAGTGCCGTACTCCTGGAAGGCACATTCCTTTTCTCTGCAGACTTGGTCTTAGTAGTCTGGTTCCCTCAGTTGGGGCTCAGGAGGATTTTCGGATAAGCAAAGGCATTTCACCAAATGGTACACAAGCTCAGATTCACCTGCAGAGAACACTTGACTTTACATATGGACTTTTAACAAGTCCATATGTAAAAATGGACTTGCAAAAATAGTTTTAAAATGAAAGAAAACCATACCTGATAGAATTTCTTCATCACACTTTTTCTTTGCCTGGTGATAATTGTAAACATAACACTCCCTTTGCTTCCTACTTAAATTGGAGCACAAGCCAATGTGCACACAAACATAACGAGTGTGCCGTAGGAGCAGAGGTAAGGGTTCAGAGTGGCTGTGGGATTTTTGTTTACCAGATTATCTCTCTGAACTCTAGTAAATTGAATTTAAATATCTTGATTATTTTAAACTTAGCTAACATATGCATTCATGATGGTAAATGTATCTAGGAATAATAACACATTAATATGATGCTAAAAAATATATAATATTTCTTGATGTTCACTTGCTCCAAAATCTTCAATCTTCCTATCTGCAGCTCAAATCTCTCTCTCCTTCCCCCAGACTCCTTTGGCTAACTGCTGTCAACAATTGTATTCTCGAATGTTCCACATGCATCTCCAAATTATATGTCAAAACCTGGTTCCATTGTCTCCCCTCTGCCTGGAACACTTTCCCCCCCCCCCCCCCCCCGACCAAATGAATACTAATTATGTTCTCAGGATTTAAGTCCCACACAGTGGCCGTTGTTTTTCTCTTCTCTTTAATGACTGAAAATGAATCATCAAAGCATCTTCCTTTCCTGGAAATGCTCTGAAAGTGAAAAAGCCAGCCACAAAATCAGCTGCTTCCACAAAGAGCTGCCGTAACACCATACCCAGAAAATGATGGATGAGGAAATTTGCTTTCCAATATTACACTCGCGCAGGGGAAGCCCCTTGTCTGTCAATCAACTTTTCTCACGTCGTGGATGAAGGATAAGCGTCTGGGTGGACTAGAATAACTGCCAAGGTCTTCAGGGATTGCCAGGTTTGCTTAGGGAGGTGCTTCCTGGTTTTGTTTTTGTCAGACACGTAGCAGTAAGAAAAGGCAGCCTCTTGCTAATTATAGACCTCAGTCACTTAGTGCAAAATTCAAATCCCTGAATGTTTTTACAAGTAGAATTCGTGAATGTTTCCAAGTTTCAAAGAGTTTAGTTTAAGTTTAAAAAGTAGAAAAAAAGAGGTTGCGGATGGCCTGAACTAAACTGTCAAACCATTAAACATTCCTAGATTAGTGATACGGATTTTGGGGAATCTTCAGATACTAACAGTGGCACTGTTGCAAGGAAAATTGATAAACAAAGGGAAACCAACACAGTATAGAAATTATTTCGTGTTTAGATTGGATATATGTCTTGGTAGACGACCGTGTTAGACTCAGGATGTCATTTTCTATTCAAATATGAGATGGGACATGTACTAGAATACTAAAAATTCTGGGTGAAAACCCGAAAACCCCTCAAGTACTCAGAAGCATGTAAGATGAAGCTCACAGTGATCACTGCTACTTCTCAGCCTCTAGAACAGCAGTAGCTACAGGTACTTTTAAATATGTCAATAAGGTGTTTTAAAACAGGGGTTTGCGAGCTAGTTAGAAGACTTTCACACAACTCTACTTATACTCTGCCTTAGATTCATCAGTCAGCTGAACCCTAACTTGGCCAGTCGTGGGGCTGTTTCTGCCTGCCCATCAGTGTGCTATAGCTTTGGGTGGATGGGACTCAAACAGGCAGACACAGTCCAGGGAGACCTGGGCACAGGCACTGCGGAGCGTCTAACATGTGGGAACCACAATGTGCCCAACGGCAGGAGCACCATCTCCTCATTCCTGCCGATGTTCCCAAGAGAAGCATGCACAGACACTAATGAGCAATGTGGGGCTTCTAGTGGTGGCTGTCATTGCCGCTGCTCCCTTTCCAGGTATAGACAGATGACCAGGGGACCCCAGGGCAGAGCCCCAGCAGGGAGCTTTTATACACTGGCTAGTTTCAAGGGTGACTGCATTTTCCAAATAAATCTTCCAGTCTTGAGGGCCATCCCTGCTTACGAACTATGACTGACTGAGAGAGAGGGTGTCTGGGTTTTCTGGCTTTCTCCAGAACTCTGGTGATTTATCCAAACACAAAACTGCTGCTGTGATCCCTTGCAGAGCAACCTGAGGTGGAGGCCTGCCCTGTACTTGCCCCTGGAGCTGTTTCCAGCCACCAGGAACTGACAAAGGAGCTCAAAAGGAGAACCAAGCACAGCACACCTGTGAACAGAAGCCCAGGAGGGATGTGCATGCTTCCTTACTGGGTGCTCAAGGCCCAGCAGGATGCAGGCCTCCACCTGCTCTTTGGCCTCTGTTCCCCACCCTTCCCCCCTTTTCCTGTGGAATAGGAGACTGAAGAGAGGAGGAAGCCTGAGAGCAGTTGCTTCCAGCTGGGCCGCCCATCCTTGCCCACTCTGCTACACGTCTGTTTTCTTTCCTTGGTCCACACTTGGATGCAAACTTCCAGAGACATTCCTTCTTCCTAGCAAGCATTTGCAGTCATTATGACTGAACGTTCTTAGCACGATTATTCAAAGGCTAGTTTTTCAGACATATTTAGAGTGATATTTTTCTAGCATATCAAAAAGAAAACATAAAATTTACCCGAATATTTCATAATTACATGTCACATTCATGATCCTTTTGCCCTTTAAAAAGAAGGCAAATTGGGAAAGACTTTAGCTGCTGGATTCCAGGGCAGAGCCCCTTGAGGAAGATGCCTGGACAGAGGTAATGTGGGACCCAGCCCCAGGACTTTAGCCATTGTCAATAGGTCTCTGTAATGTCCCTCCTGTGGACAACAGCAGACCACTGAAAGGACATGGAGGCTCACCTATGCTCACGTTGAAGTCTTTTAAGTGGAAAATCTTGCTCCTGATGGAGGAAAATTTGACACATAGCATAACATTGTTGATATCAAGTGGTACAGTTGTCCCTCTGTGTTGTAGGGAGTGGCTCTGGGACTGCTTTCCCCAGCACAGGACAGCAATCCACGCAAGCTCAAGCTCCCTTTGTAAAAAGGCATAGTATTTGCATGTAACCTGTGCACATCCTCCCATAAAGTAAGGTACCGATTATTTATGATGCCTAACAGAGTGTGAATGCTATGTAAGTGGTTATACTGCTTTGCTTAGGGAACGATGAAAAGAAAACAAAGTCTGTGCATGTTCAGTCGAAAAACATTTTTTTTTTTTTTCTGAGTGCTTTTGATTTGTGATTGGTGGAATCCCTGGAATGAGAACCTGTGAATGCAAGGGATCGAATGGACCTAATGTAGTGCTTACTGAGTTGGAATGATCCCCCAAACTTGGCCACAATGGAGTCAGAATCCTGTCACAACAGCAATAAGAGTTGAGTAATGAGGCCACTTCTCAGCCACATCCATGGCTCCACTCTCATCTCCTGGTGTCTTGAGGCAGGAACTGAGTGAATTTGAGCTGGTCTTGCACTCTGCAGGTGGCTTGAGAAGAGTCCTGGGTTCACCCTTCGGGCTGCTGTTCTTTGGGGTGCCCAGCTCCTCTGTGGTTGCACCACCAGAAAAAGAGCTGTTTTGCAACTCACAGCCCATCTGACCCTAGCAGGGCTGTGCACTCAGACACATCTAGCACCTCATTGTGTTCAATTTCCCTTCTGGGGTGTTCTCTACCACACACTTCTAACAAACATAAAAGAGAGACAGGACCCAGCACATCCACTACTGAAGTTGGAGGTCTTGAGAGATGGTACCCTGTCCTCATGTGATAAAAATCCAGACCGCTGCACATGAGTAACATTTTCTTTTTAAGACATGAAAACCATCTTGCCTTTTTCCCTACAGGATTGCATGTGTTGCACATGAAAATACTATTCTTAGTCTCTAGCAGAATCCATTCATTATTTTACAGACCTAATGTCCTCTAGCAAAGATGACAAAACCACATCACACAATGTTTGAGAGTTCTGCAGTTGGCATGTGGGTCTCTGATTCCTCTGGCAGCTGTGGGGTAACTCGCAAGCAGACCTTGCTCCAGCGTGTCTGCATGTGTGTATGGAAAGGGTGCTGGCCAAGGTGGACATGAGTGTGCTTGCAATTTTTTCCCATCTGATCTGCCCACTTTCTGCTAGAAAAATACACCTTAATTGGGGAGGAAGCAAGGTCTACTTGGCAGGTGCTCTGGGGAACAAGAGACTCTGGTTTTTGTCCCAGTGCTTCTGTTTCTTGTCACTGATCTTTGGAAAGTCTCTGAATGTCTCTGGGTCTCAGTTGCATCCTCTCTAGAGTCTAGAGGTTTCCAGTGTGAAAATTAATAATATATATTTTAGTGTGTCTGTGAAGGGCTTACAGGAGAATTGTAAGACATTCTTCTAGAGAATGAGATAATTATTGGTCTCTTTGGAAGGCTCCAATTGTTTTAGATCTATATGAGCAGTGGTTGGTTAGGTTGCCTCTTTATTCTTCATATTCCAGCAAAAAAAAGTCAAGAAGAAAAGGGAGAGTTACTGAAGCCACTGAGCTCCTACTGTGGGCTGTCGCTTTCTGAGCTCGTTAAATCATGGATGTCGTCATTATTGTTTTAAAGGGTGAGAAAAGTGAAGCTCAAGTGTGCATGACACCCTGCCCACATTTCACAGAACTGGAGTTGCCATTGGACTTGAATCCACATCTTCCCGCTGCATCTGCAAGACTTCACCTTCAGTGTATACCCAACCCAAAGGAGTGGCTCTGCCCAAACAAGGCAAGGCAGACACTGGCGTACCAAGGTCCTGCCACCAGGCCATTTCCATCTGGGCCAGGAGATTCTCTGGCTCCCTGGATTCTTCCCTTCCGCTCCCTGAGGAGACAGGTCTTTTCTGCTTGTGAGGAGCATGTTTGATCATCTGAGAAATGTGCTTTGCTGCAGAGAGGAAGAGAGGAAGGTGCCATCCTGTGGAAACCGTGCCAGGATCCAGCTTCCTCCAGAATGGCCACCATTGTGTCTCCTTTGAGCAGCTGGGCCCCAAAATAAGTCTAGGAATAAAGCAGAACAGGGAGAGGGTGGCATTTTCTTTTTAATAGAATTTACCTGGGTCTGACGAGGTCCAGTCAATGACATTCTGAGCATCAGCACCACAAATTCAATGATTCTTTAATGTGATTCAATACTAACCTCCCCCCAACACCCGCGTGTGCGCACACACACGCACACACACACCCTTTAGGGAGAGCTGCTCTTGGGATCAGGAATTTTTCCCAATAAATCCTCAGGATAGGGCCTATAGGATCAAAAGTGACGGCTACATTATAGGAAGGAATGACTCATAGAAAAATCTGGAAAAATTTTAATACATGGGTTTCATCCATGAGAGGCCACCCTGTCCTCTGACACCATCAGAGGCCACGCCTAGTGGCCTGTGAGGCTCCCTGCATGACTGCTTTTCCACAGTGGAAAGATATTAAGGGCGAAAATGGGAGTGGCTTATTTTCATTTCAGAGCTTGCCTCGCAAGTGTCAGAGCGTGGATTTATCTGAGTCTTGCGTCTTTCGCCAACAACAGCACCATGGAAATTAGTAGAATTTTAGATATTAACAAATTAACTATTCACAACTCCATGTTTTTATCTATGAATGATTGTAGTGTATCTCAAAGATTTCAGATAATTAGATTTAATCGAATCTGATGAGCACGCCGGAGCTCTCTTTCTCATTGTATTTGGTGGCAATTTTGTAAGTAATTATATGTACTGAGATTTTGGATGCCAGGAAATCCGAGCATGCTTTTGGTACTAGAGAGGAATTAACAAAGAGTGATTAAATGACCTGAATAAATTTGCAAATAGATGATGAATCATCGAGCAGGAAAGACATTGATGAAAGAAAGAAAAACAGGCAGGTGAGCAGGATGACTGGGAGAAAGGAAAGTAGGCGGGGGACTTGAAGGAGGCCCAGCTGTCAGACTGCAGCCTGGTTCATTCCTGGAGGCTCTACCACATCCCCTGAGACTGAAAGAACTACAGTGAGAGGGAGTTTCAATTCTGAATTGGAAACCACTGGAGACACACCCTCTTCCTGGGTCAAGGCAAATTGTCCTGGTGAGATGCTCCTCCTCTCCATCATCTTCGTGAGTGTTCTTGCATTCAGCACCCTCTGCGGTTGGGTCAATAATTTTCAAAGGTCCCCATTCCAAGAGGGACATCATCTACCTGCATGAAAGGAAAATCAGTGACCAGTGATCTCATCAGAACTGACCAGGAGGAAGACCTTAGTGTTGATGAGAAACTGGTAAGGGTGTGTTTGGCCTAAAAACACTATAAGAAACAACTAGTTCTTATTACGACAAAACAAAAAGAGAAAGAAAAAAAGAAGAAAGGACTTTTGTCTTTGTATCACTCCACCAGCATGCAGATCACAAACCTTGTTGGTTCTGAGTCTCTCACCTGGAATGAGGTGTGGTGCAGATGAACTCAGGTTTCTGGAACCTTCTCATGCCCACTGTGTTCCTCATAGCCAGTTCCTCTCTTCACCAAGCACATCTTCTGTGTTTTATTAGAAATTCCCCAAAAGTTAGTTCAGCATACCACCATGACAAACTTCCCAGATCTTCTTTAAACCAGTATTATGCTTTCATCTAATATTTTTTCAATTAGATTTGCTTGTTACGGGATGTTTAATGAATAAGAAACTGTCATAAGTAAAAACCTTGAGATCATGCTTCACTCATAGAAGAGAGTCTTAAACATAAGGGCAATGTAAGTTATGTCATTAATTTTAAAATCAGAGCAATAAACAAGAGAACACAGGGAATAGCCAGTCTGACTAACATTCCCCAGTGTCTTCTCGGGGAACTGACCTGGCTGGAAGGACAGACCCAGAGGTGTCCTGGGGACGTGAGGGGGCCATGCAGCGATGGTTCTGGGAGAGAGCAGTGGAGGTGCAGAAGCTGGACTCCCTGGCTACCCTGAGTGTATAAAGGGCTTTCCCACCATTTGCTCACGTTCAACCCTCTACCACCAATTTTTCTGTACTGACTTTGAAGTCAATGCTGGCATAAAAATCTATTTAATGGGAAGACCCAGGTAGTTGAAAAATCAAACCCAAGACCAAAAATGACGACCCCCCAAGACTCCTTTCCAAAAAAAGTCCTGAAGTTTTATTCCTGGAGATTTTACTTTCAAAGCTGTCAAAAAATATTTCACTGCTTTTCACTGAAGTAAACACAGCATTTTCTGCCTGGGTGCGACAATGGTATCTGTGAAATCAAGGTTGGATCGTGCTCGTTAGAGATGAATGTGTGAAGAATACGTAAGTCCCTAAGTAATTTTAGAAAGTCTTTATACCAACTTTAAAAATCCCTACCAAGTTCCAGGAAGCAATGTATGGACAAGGAAACAGATCTGGACCCCTGGCCTTTTAAAAAAAAAACCCACTTCCTTTCAACTTTGAATGCAGAGCACATTCTACGACAATTCTTCCTCTGTCCATGAACTCCGGGATCAAAGAACGGCTCCTCTCGCATTTGAGGGCAGAGGATGTTATTGTACCAGCGTGACTAGGAGGAGCTGTCTTTGGTGGCTGTCTTTCTTGAGAAGTGCCAGAAGCAGCAGTGACCCACAAGCACTGGATCGACTGCATGCATGAGATACCTGGGAAAGCAGTCCTTCCAGGGCCTCTCCTTCCACCACACACTTGGATATCCAGTCCTGGGGAAGGGAGGAGAGGATTTAGCCAACTTCTAGCAGTCCAGAATCTCAGGTAGACCACCTTCTTCTCCTAAGAAGAGCCAGATAACTCCTTCTTTAGGTTTATCATGTAAAAATCAAGAAGGTGGACCTTTGATCTGAAGCGTCTCTCATCCCTGGTAAGTGCAGGATTTGCACAAGGCTGAGGGGAGGGAGACAGTGCCCATCTGTGAGAGGGTATTTGAGAACCAGTGATGCCAACACCTTTCCAGCCCCACTGGCTCTTATTCCATTGCACTGGAGGGAGACACAGCTCAGTTCAGGTCAGTGTGTCCTGTGGCCAGCCATGCTCACTACAGCACTGCTTTGAGCTCAGGGCTGTCTCCTTAACTTGACTATCTCCACTTCCACTCTAGACCTCTCTTTGTGAGGATTCCTGTCCTGTTTCTCTATGCCTGAGCATCACTCTTGGCAGTCACTCTGGCCCCATACCTTAGACACCAGCCTCCTCTTTTGCTGGGCTTTGAGGACCCTAGACGCCAATCTTGCACAGCATGCTGGGAAAGAGCCTCTTTTTACCTGGAAGACCCTCTTGTGAGGGTCGCCTGTTCCCTGGTGGCTTCTCCCTGCTGCCGGCTCTGAGTCCCCATCCCTGGGTAGACACCTTATTCTCATTGCTTCCTCAAACTTTTGACTCTCAAGTTCCTCCCGATCTTCTCCATCACCCCTTCCGGTCAGCTCACACCCTGCCCAGCTGGAGACGATGCCACGTCACAGACACAGGTCAGACAGTCTCTGAAAAAACTGCCCAGGAAACCCAATGATATTTCACGGGCCTTTTCACCTTGTTAGAAAATCCTTTTCTCACAATTCCAAGAGAGAGAATGTCTTACTTATCAGGTGTAGCATATAAATTATGAGTCCTTTTGCTTACCTGTCTTATTGGGAACCAATTTTGCTGAATGATGGGGTAAGCGGCACAGCAGAGCCGGGAGCCTTGTGGTCCAGGGACTGTTCTCTGCTAACTGCTTGCCAAGTGATGGTGGGTGAGTTACTTTCTCTCTCTTCTCTCTCTGCTGCAGTTTCATGATCTCCAAACTTATCTCATAGTGGTGTTGTAAATATTAAATTAACTGATATTTGTAAAGTAGGTAGGCACACATACGCTCCAGCAGAAATCTGATTTATCACATTACAACATACATATATTCGCAATGCTGAATTTTTTTCAATATAGAAAACAGACCTCCCAAAATTGCAGATAAATGAATGAAAATGATATATATTTATATACTGTACATAAAATGAAATATTATTTAATTTTAAGAAGAGAGGAAATTTGACAAACCCTATGGCATGAATGAACATTGAGGACTTCATCCTGAGTATCAAGCGCTGTTTGAACTGATATGAGTTACATACAGCAGCCACACCCGTAGAGAACGAAGGCAGAGGGGAGCTAACCAAAGGATTAGTTGGGCTCTACTTTTGAAAACAGTTAAGGGGACATTTTATGTAGTTTTTGCTTTTTTAATCACAACTTTAAAAAATCTATGCTATATAAAAATCAAAAACATGTGATCATTTCTAAGGTAAGAAGTGGGATTTTTTTTCCAACCTTGCCCAAATAAAAAATGTCACATCAATTAAAAGGAAATGGGAACAAATATACCAGTCATACTGGGTGACAAAAAATGCCTGATCACTGTTATATTCCCACTTTCACTTCCTTTTCATTGCTTGGCCCCCATACTTCTTAGCTTAACTTTAATTTTTGTATTTCTTACATTTAAACCATCTAGCCCTTAAAAGTGTACATTGATTTGTGCTGTGGATTTTGCTATCGTGGCGGGGGGAATGCAATAGGACTATGGTGCGTTGGTTTCTCCATGTAGATGGAGGAACCCACAGACATTCTCAGCCTGCTAAAAATAACACACAGTGAAATGGGGATTTGTTCTTGTCGCTGCACACATTGGAGTCCCCTCCCTGAATGGCATCAAGTGAAGCCACACTAACCTTGTAGATGAGACACACAGAAGGCAACTGAGCAAGAGAACTTCAACAACCCATAAATCTTATCTTTACTGGAAATGTGAAGGACTTGAAGCAAGAGAAAAGTGACAGAAAACCAAGTTAAATTAATATTATCAAACTGAAATCAACCCTGGTTACCAGAGAAGACAGCATTTTCAAGGAAAATGCTCCTGAGTAATGTTTCCTAAAAACCAGATGGGAAATTAAGATTAGCTATTTTCTCTCCAAAGCAACTTGTGTTTTTGTCATTATAATGTAGCATTTCCAGAACCCCGTCAATATGCTGGCCTTCTGTTAGCATGGCCCTGTGTGAAGTGGCTTCATTGCTATGAGACCAGGATGAAGCAATCGCAGGATAAGCCCACATCTCCAATCCATGAACGGCAGAGGGAATTTGGGATGGAGAGGAGATGAGAGATGGACATGGCGTATGAAAGCCAAGTGAGCAATAAAACCTACCTCAAACTGGAGTCAGGAGGCAGGAGAAGTCCCGAGAAAGATGGTAGCCAAATCTGAGCCCATGAGAATAGCACTTCACTAATGGAACAACTTCAGGGACTTGCACGTTCTGTGGAGGGGAATCTCCAGATGATGGAGATTTCTGGAATTGCCAGATCAATTTTCTCTTTAGCAAATTTTGGCAAGACCTGTCCAATAATGCTTTGCATAGATTTCTAACATCCTTACAAAAAGATGAGTAGCCATATTAGGGTTGTTGATCAGCAATTCAGAGGAAATGTTATCTGTGGTTATCACAATGACGGGGATCTCACAACGCTTACCTAAGGCAGTTCAGCTCAGAGAGGGCTCGAGCACTTGTGCCAACTGCTAGGACTCAGGTGTACGCCGGCTGTCCTGGGAAGTGTGGGGTATGCCACTCTACAGTTTTCTGTTGGTTTATGTTTTCTGCGTGCAGCGATGCTATTCAGCAACGTCTGCCCTTGGCAGGGTGGACAGTCACCTTGTTGGCATCCAAAGCCTTATGGCTCCCATTTCTTCTAGTTCACTGCTTCAAATGGTGGGGATTCAAACAGGGAGTCAGAAGCACATCACTCAAGGAGCATGTCTCAGAGTCAGAGTGGAAGGTCAGTGGGGTGACCTCAGTACGTGAATTGTGCCCAGCATTTCAGTTCAGGATTCGAATACAGGGGAGTGAACACTGGTCTCCATTGACTACAGGTAGTATTAGCAGAAACTTGTGTTTCTGCAATCAGAGACAAAACTGGCTGTGGTCAATCTATAAGTCACGTTTTGCTTCACTATGGTCAATTTTGTTCACACGATTTGCTGTGAAGCTGTTGTGACCTCTGTTCTGGAACAATCAGTGGGTCCTGGATGTATACAGGAGGCCTGGGAGATGCTTGCACAGTGTCACTGTGAAGTCTGGTGGTAGGGAGGAGTGCCAAGTGCACTGTGATCTGGAGGAGCCAGACACTCCTCAGTGGTGCACACACATTTCATCCAACAATACATGTCCGGGCTGGGGTTTTGGCTCAGTGGTAGAGAGCTTACCTAGCATGTGTGAGGCCCTGGGTTTGATCCAGAGCACCGCATAAAATAAATAAATAAATAATATAAAGGTGTTGTGTTCATCTACAACAAAAAATATTAGAACACAAACAGACACGTCCTTCCACATTTCACATGTGAAATAACAGGGTTTCAGTTTCAGGTTATAGTAATCCTAGTGAGTAGTATGAATGATACTATGGTGTGCATTCGTCCCAGGAAGAAGGGATTTGGCAGCTGCATCCTACAGCACCCTGGAGTTGCTGGACAGCCCGGGGCTGGAGCCCTGCAGGGGCAGCGGGGCTGGAACACCCTAGAAGAAGTAGGGTGTACCTCATTGCAGTGCCTGTGCCCGTCGGGAATGTCAGGACTCAGACTGAGTAAATCCTTTCTCTGTCATCAACATTTCAGGGACAGAGACAGAAAGAATTCAACCCTTTGAGATGTTTATCATCAATTATTTCTACTTTACTACCACTATCTGTGAGTTATTAAGATGGGCACTTAATCATTCCCTGATCGTGTGTGAGACGAGGGTTGGCAAGAGCCAGCTGGCCTCGCACCTGCTCTTGAGAAGCCAGCTCCTCAGACGGAGCTCTCCTCCGTCACCTCCCACCAAAACATGTGCTTTGCTTCCACATGAGAAGTGCCTCTGCCATCTCAGTTCTCCTTTTCAAAACCCTGACCTTCTTAATCCATGTCGAAGTTACCATATAGAGAGACTGGTGATGTGTGCGTCTCTATTTAAAGAAAATAGGGTGCTGCAATATTCAATTCCTTTTAGATCCCGGAGTTAAAATATTTAGGTAAATAGCATATAGAATAACATACAGTACAATATTTGACCCTATTTTTCATTAACTCATCACAGCACAAGGGGAAATAAAATGAAGTGTGCTTTTAGCACATTTGTAGGCTGCGCCCTTGACCGTCATTCAGCCGTCCAGGAGAAGAGGCTGCCAATGAACCTTACTGCTGGCCACTAGCATCTTTAGATCAAACAAAATTCAAGAAAGAGACTCCTCCACACAGGAATGGGAAAACTCCAGATGACTGTGCATCCCACAGTCAAGGCCACAGATTCAAGAAACAAGGTGCCATTTACACCAAGGAGAGTTGCTCTCATCCCAGGTTTTGCAATGAGTGAATTCTCCCACTCCCAGGCCTGAGTCACTTCTCCATGAGAAGCAGCCAGGGAGTTGCCGTCTGAGCCCTCGGTGGGAAAGCATTCCTGGGGCGGAAGAGATGGACCTTGCTGGTGCTCTGAAGCAGAAGGGAGTGTGCTTTACAACCCTGGGAAAAGGGACATTCCGAGAGGCAGGTGTGGCAGTAGGACGGGAAACGTCCTGGGAGGGAGTGGGCGGATGTAGAGCAATTGGGGAGGGCAGGGCCACTGTGGAGGTGCTTGTGAGGTCAGCAGCATTTCTGGGTCACAAGACCAACCCATGGTCTCTTCATTCAACATCAGCCTTACGACCTAAATAAAACTCGATTATTTCCCAAGTCCAAGGTCAACAAAAGACCTATATCACTTGTGCATTTTAGAGAATAGGACAAAAAAAAATCTCTATTAAAGAGAAAAGCAAACAGAGCCAGAGAATGGTGCATGCAGGTAGGGAGAGGGAAACAAAGGGGAAAAAGTGAGACCTCAAGAGTCTGCCCACCAGATCGGGGGAAGAAGGAATTTCAATGAACAACGCTTTATTTATATGCTCACCTCAATAAATATTTATTGATTATCCTATGCCAGGAAATATTGACCAATTCTGTTTAGACCAAGAAGGTTGAAATCTTTCTACAAACTCATATCTACTGGGGGATTAATGTTAAAATAAACTATGATGTAATGTGGCAAACAACAGGAGATGGGGCAAAATGCTTTGGAAGCAGAAGACAGAATCCTAAGGGTGTCTATGAGCTGGAGGGGGCTTTCCAGCCTTCTGTGAAGGGCCTGTGGCAGGCAGGGAAGTGTGGAAAGAGGCAGTGGGCTCTGGAACCCGAGCCAGCACAGGGTCAGAGTGCCAGGCCCCAGGCTCCCCAGGCTGCACTCTGGTCTCTGCCTCCCATCAGTCCTGTGGACTCAGGGAGTTCGCTCCATCTTTTCCCCTCAGTCTTTTCATTTGTGAGAAAAAGGAAATAATAGCAGATGCTCCCGAGGACAATTGTGAGTCACTGGTAGCAATGTTGTTAAGAAGGAATGGGTTTTGGGTTTGGCTGATCTCACTTAGCATAGCAGTCTCCAACATCATCCATTTACCAACAAATGCCATAATTTTATTCTTCTTTATGGCTGAATAATATTCCATTGTGTATATATACCACAGTTTCTTTATCCATTCATCTATTGAAGGGCATCTAGGTTGATTCCACAATCTAGCTGTTGTGAATTGAGCAGCTATGACCATTGATGTGACTGCATCACTGGAGTATGCTGATTTTAAGTCCTTTGGGTATAGGCCAAGGAGTGGAATAGCTGGGTCAAATGGTGGATCCATTCCAAGTTTTCTAAGGAATCTCCACACTGCTTTCCAGAGTGGTTGCACCAACTTGCACTCCCACCAGCAATGTATGAGTGTATCCTTTTCCCCACATCAGGTCTCTCTGATAAATGAATGATGATGCATAATGTGGGGGGGAAGGGTGGCAAGAATGGAGGAAGGATAGATAGC